>JACEOJ010005898.1:660270-698837 GCA_013761285.1 Campoletis sonorensis | reverse complement strand
CTCTCTCTCTCTCTCTCTCTCTCTCTCTCTCTCTCTCTCTCTCTCTCTCTCTCCCTCTCTCTCTCGTTTCTTCACTTTTCACTGCTGGATGATAATTGCCGGGAACGAGACTGCCGTGTCTCGGCTTCGTGTCTTACGTAACTATGTATCGCCAGACATGCCTTTAGAGTCACACACAAATCTCTATCTTTCTCTGCCTACGGATTGTCTCTTGCGAGGGAGAGAGAGAGAGAGAGAGAGAAAAGGATAGGGAACGAGTGAAGCTACTCACCACGAAAGGCAACTTATCACGCGGCCCGCGCTGATAGGATTACCTCGAGAGTGCGGGGATTGGCAAATCCGGTGAGTAAAAGTGGCAGCTGCTTCCAGCCGGCCATTCGCGCGCATTGAAGTACATCTATATATATATATATATATATAGAAATGTACGTAGCGTTGACCAAGAAGCGAGTTTTAAATCGTCTCTCTGGGATAAATAAATTGTTTATTCTATACGATTGTACATTAGATACTGGAGTCTCTTCGCTCGACACATTTTCCACGCTACTGCTGCGAGTAAAACACGCGAGCTCTTTTTCATATCTTTGTGAAAGGCGAAGGTCTCAGCACTTTTTTTTTCACTATTTTTCAGTGCTGCCTTCAGTGGAATAAGAAATAATCTCGTAAGTGACCTCCTTCAGTTTTTCATTTTATGGTTATGCTTCTTCAAATTACGAATTCAACGAAAATTGAATCAATACAGCCTTTGACTACAGTTCGCCATGCACCGGACTGGTCCACCGGAACCTCTTGGTTGCCTGATTATACGATAAAAGTAGATATGACTTTCTAGGGTTAATGCTTAATGAGTGGGAAGAATTTTATAGTACAATTTATCCCCAAAATTCACACCAGCAATGACCGTTATTCACCGGAACGTGAGACCAAGTGGATAACTTGTAGTTATTACTGAGCATGATTTTGAATTTTACTATGTGTACGGTAAATTTCACAAAACGTGCGGTAAAATTCAATTACCACAAAAGTCGTGTGTGTAACAAGTCTGCGGAAATGTTGACAGTTCTGCATGGTTATACTTTTAGTCATAATTTTCAAACAGATATTAAAACTATTTTTTTTTTTTTTTAAATTTATTTATTATTTTATTCTCATAGCCATTAAGTAGTGAAACGGTTAAGTAAATATTTACTGAATAATAATGAAATTTTTGTGATTTCAACGGTACATTTGATTTTTTTCCAAGACAGTCAGCATTGAAATGTCAGTGATTTCGCTATCATCTAATACCATTTTGATGACAATATTAAACGAAGCGCAAGCGACATTTCTGATGAAATTTATCTTTCAGTGTCTATGATTAGACTATGCAAGTATAGTTTAAATAGGCCAATGGGTATGAGAGAAACTGTAATTCAAACACGGAGTAATTTAGCGTTGCAATACTATTAGCTACGATATTCATATAAAGTGAAGCGGCTCGTACGTTTCTTCAAGGAAGAAAATGCTCGTGCGTTTATTATGCGAAAGGTAAACATTTATATTGTTCGACTTCTTAATTGCGTTGCTCCCGCTCTTACGTTGTACCTGCTGCTGTAGTTGAAAGTCGATGCTGCGAATGGGGTTGAGCTCATGTAGCCTATAGCACGTAATTAATAAAAGGGTTAATGATGATTGTTAAACCTCGCAGTATTTCTCTTACTGTATTTCTTGCGGTTAATTTCCTCTTATACTTTCTTATCCGGTTTCTTTGCCCCGAAAGAGAGAAAGAGAAGTCCAGATAAAGATGAAGAATTTTTCCTTCATTTGTCGAAGCGTATAGCGAACTTGAGTCACGAGATAGTCGTCCGTCACGTAGCATTGACAAACGACAGTTCTTCTCTTGCGCGCATCTCTTGTTTTTCTTTATTAGAAACTTTGGCTGGTCCACGACGGAGCAAGCATCCCTAGACCAACAGAGTGTTGTGGCTGTACAACGCAAATATACACATACAGCAAGGAACACACAGTTGAACAAACTGTACGAGGAAACACGTCAGAACTCTCCGGCGGCGTTCCTTCGAGGTTCCTCTCATTTATATATAAATATATATATATATATATATAGCAAAAGCCGTGGCACTGACTCGTATATATAGATAGTAAGTTTTGCGAAGAGTAACTTCTGTGTTGCGTGCGGCGAGACAATGAAATGTGGCCTCGCCCTCGGGCAACTCGTCCCTCATCTCACGCTGCCTTACACTTTTTCCCTTATTCTCCCTCTCTCTTTCTCTCTCGTGAATTCTCTTTCACCTTCTCTCGCACCGTTCTGCGCTTTCGTCTCTTTCGCGAGACTCTCAACTATTCCGGTTGGACGAGATTAATCCAATAAATTCGTGACGTAATTCGTTCGATATGGTGACAAGAGGTGGAGAATCGTCGCACTATACCAGGGGGCCCACTGTACTCAAATCCACAGAGACTCTCCCCTGTCTCGTTTACATGTGTACATGTATGTATGTTACATGTATATATATCACGTGTGTATTTCATGTACATATATACATTGTAAACCCAAATGTTCCGAAGTCTCGTTCTGTAGCACCATTGAAAATTTACGTCCTTCTGTTTCACAATAAAGCACTCCCGAGCTGACGACTTTTCTCCCCGTAGGGGACATGGCCACGAGCAAAGAAAAAAACCATTTGAAATTTTTACGAGAACGTAATTTTGAGAGAATGTTCCCGTGTGATAATATTACAAAGTTTCGTATTTTTTAGGTGTTATGTTTTTCATATCTCTTTATTTTAACCAAGTTTTTTGTTTGTTTTATTCAACAGATTCGCGGCGTTGATTTTACCCACTGACCTGCTAACGTGAGTAAAAATTATATGAAATTTAGTGCCGTCTCGTACATAAAAACAATTTTGCTCTTAATAAGTGACTTAACGAGGAAACTTAATTACCAATTATTTAGTACTTAAGAACATTATCAATATTTTTGTACTAAAAGTATTCGGACAAGTTAGCATCCGTGTTCAAGTTTCCCTCGTGAAAAACAGTTTTCATTACATAAAAATTGGCAAAATAGAAGCAAATGTGTCAGAATTTTCGAAATCAACAAACATTTTTGTATTATTTTCGTTTGAGAAGTACTTATCTGGTGGTGGCAATCTTATTAAGTAATATCGTATGTAAATTACTCATTCGCAAGCTGAACGATAAGACAGATGATGATCATGATCAATTTTAAATGGCGCGGACCAATCGCCCTTTTTTTTTTTAAAAAGTCATCGAGAGAGCCCGCTTCGATCATCAGCCATATCGATCGCTTATTACAAACTGCACGCCACATAATCTCGTGTCTTATCTCGGACTTTATATCGATTGGACACAGATTGCGTGTCGAAGTTCTGTTGCCCAAAGGGAACAAAAAAATGGCGTTTATCTTTTGAAACAATATACAGGGTGTTTATGTTCGTTGTTGTCGTCATACTCGACAGGTTTTCTTTGCCAGTCTCTCGGGATGACACCTGAAATTTTACCGACGAAAGATGACCATTTCGCGATAGTGAGTAATCAAGTTCTCGCGCCGAGTGCGAATTTTTATTCGTCCCCTGAACCAATTCTCGTTTCATTAGTTACCGTCTTAATGATTATTACATTTTAGTCGCTGCAAAAGATTTCATGACGATCATTTATCGATTAGTTGATCTTTACTTTCATTCTTTTAATTTTAAAAGACTCCCTCGTAAAGTAAATTCATCTGAATGGCATCTAGATATATTATTTCCTCAACATTGGATCAATATCTCAGTAATTAAACTTCCATTAATGGTTTGTTACATTTTTCACACTACAAAACCTTTGTATTCCCTCTCGCAATCGATTTCATTGTAATATTTTTGTCGAGTTTTTTTTTCACACTTTCTCTTGTTTATTCACAACCTTCGCTCTTCGTAACGATTCTCCTGTGACGAGTAAAGCGAGAATGGAACAGAAAAGAGAACGTGACACAAAAATTGAAAGAGCGAGATGGGAATTCAAAAAAAAACATGTATAAAAGGAATGTCAATCAACGGGAGTGATAATTAATCTTTTAGTCACAAAAACAACCCGAATCAAAAATATTAGTCTGCGTATTTAACTATTAATCAGTTTTCTTTTCCGTATAACCATTTATTTTCCAATAACTGAATTAAATTTCGGGATTTATGAAAGGTCGTCTTTTCATCAAATAGAGGTCGACTGTTCCGTATACGCATTACATTTCATTATAATACGAGATCGTTGATAATTTTTTCATAAAAAAAAATTCATAAACTTTAACCACAATGTGCTACAGTTTATATCAATTTTTCCTTCAAAGGATTCCATCTTCTCTAGTAAGAGATTTCCAATTAAAGTTTTTATAGATCTATACAATTTTACTGGAGTTTATAAAGGGAAAGGAGCAGATCTCAATAAAAAATTGCGAAAAAAATTCATTCAGTCTCCGCTTGAAATTTGCTAAGGGCTCTTAAAGCCGCAGCTCGAGGGGCTAAAGATACAAACGTTGAGTCGGTAGAATAGCTCTTGTACACCTTTTTTCTTGTCTTCGTCATTACGATGGTCTCGTCTAGACACACTTTTGGTCCGTGCCAAAGGGTCTGCGTTGGGCTTAACTTAATGAAATTCGAATCTCCTATTTCGAATCCGCCGCATCTCGGACTCGGCTTTTTATACGATGCTTGCAAAAATCGACACAGAACTAGTCCGTTGCAGGGCTCATTTTTTTTATCCAATAATAATAAAGAGTTACCATGAATCGCGAACTCTGTTTTTTTTTTCTTCGGTTTCACCCTTTCCAGGGCTCTTTGCAATTTTGTTTCGTGATTTGCTACCCGGCTCGCTTTCGCTTTCTCTCTCTCTCTCTCTCTCTCTATCTTTCTTTTATCTCTCCTTCTTCTGCAGCGCTGTAGTCACTCGCAAATTTCTGGTAATTAAACCTTTCGGCCTGTGCATTGGATATCGATAGATCCGATGGCGAAGGCAGAGAGATCGTGCAATTGCAACGTTGACTTTTACCCCGAATGCAGATAAAACGAGAGAGGAAGCCAATCTTCGGTCAGTAATAAAAATATAAAAGAGTAAATTAGTCTTCCGATTCTATGATTTCGATGATGAGGACTTTTCAATAGAGAGTTTCAAAAAGGAAAATATGAAGTTAACAATACGATGAACGAGTTGCAGCTCGTGATTATTTGTTAAACCCAGTGAGAACCGTGGAAATTAAATATGAACATGACAGCTACGCATCGCTCAAGATTGACGTTTTTCAAATCCAAAAAACGATCGAATGCTGGATTCATTGTAGTTCGAGAGAACGCTGGCGCAACCGTGTGTAAACGAGGAAAACAAAAAAAAACTCGCTCGAAGAACAAACGAGCGTAAAAAAAAACAACGAAAATCGTGTATACTCGCGAGGCTAAATGTACCACTTTTCTCCACTCGTTAGAATAGCCCCGTTTTCGCGTTCTCTATTCTTGCAAAGCATCATACATACACCCTCGCTGGAACGGAAAACTGACAAAAAAGCAAGAGAGAGCGAGAGAGAGATAGAGAGAGAAACAAACATAAAAAGAGAGTGTGCTATCACCACCCCAGTTTGAGGGATTTTCCTTCCATTTTTTGTTGCTCCATATACACTCGAGAATCGTCCTACTGCGAGAGGTTATGTGTGTATTTTTCAGTCGCTCCCCCTGTCCTCTTTTCCGTCGTTTTTATCATTGTTTTATTGCTATTTATTCTTCTTTTTCCTTTGCGGGAGTATAGAACTGTCCAAGGAGGAGTCCAACATCCAGTTTTTTTTTTTATTTATTTTTTTAAATTCTTTTTTCGCGTTCCTCTTCGCTGTTCTTCCCCATTGTGTCCACATATCGTTCCCATTCCCGAGCACATTCTCTCGGTAAACGATGTTAAAAAATAGAAACAATGGTACAAACTCGGCTCTCCGCAAATCTAAAGAAGAAAATCAGGCACCTCGGATGGGATGCAATAAAAAAAAATGGCAAAAAATGCGGAAGAAAAAATGGATAGAGATGTAAATAAAAACGGGCGGTGGAGATGGTAGACACCGGCGAGCACGGCGGGAAAGGAAAAACTCATGGAACTGCAAAGACACGCCTCAGTTCTCTTTGAATTAAAATAAATTTTGTCAATAGGATATAATACGAGAAATTTGCGACAATAATGGCGGCTTTGTAAAACCCGCTGGTCTTTTTCTATATTTAGTCGCCCTCTCTTTAAACTGACCATCTTCTCAACTTTTATAGAATATATAAACTCCGCATTGGTCGTTTTCTTTATTTTTGCCGATCATGAGCCGTAGTGCTCCCATTTTTTCTCCCTTGTAATCCCTCTTTTTTCCTCACACACACGCACTCCCATCACATACTTTCTAACTGTCTTTCTCGATCTGCTGTTTCCAATTCGCTCGTATATGTGCGTCAATGATAATCCGATATCCTTGGATATTACGATACATTCAATATCTCTCGCGTTATTCGATATCGCATCAGGCAATGATAATAATAACAATTATGATTATTATGATTATTATGATTATTATTATTATTGTTTTAGCATCCATATGGCTGTGATTGTTACTGTTCCGTTTATGATCTGAATGCGATACTATCATGATGTGCTCCACGTCCTTATATATGTTCTCGTAATGATGGCATGAACATCATTTATTAAGTAACTCGTATATACATACAATAGTCTTTGCCGCCTCCTTATATTTTCGAACACCAAAAGAATAGCATCACCATAAAGTCATGGAGGAAATTTCTTGAAAATATAAGAAGATCTTCCCTATTCTCGTACGTACGCTATGTATTTTATTCCATTGTAGTTTTGATTATCCGTACATCTCTCGTAATATTTATATCTTTCGTCACACGTTATTCTTCGTCTTCATACGATCATTTTATCGTTGGATCTTGATCTTCTCATCGCATCTTCCTCGCTAACTTTGTCACACCACGTCTTTATCTTTACCTTCGTATCTTTATGCTTTTTTTTTACGATCACTTTTTTTGCCAACTTTATCGGGCGTTTCAACCCCTGTGTCAGGATAAAAGTATATCAGCAATTCGGTTGCCATTTTATCTCCATTCAATTAATCGAACTGTTATTTATTCTTCCATACGGAGGTTTCGAATTGGTACAGTTTTCATCTATAATAACCACCCAATTGTTTTGAATTTTTGGCATAATTATCCGTTCACAAGAAAGTCGGATTTGGAGTTTTTAAAATTAGTCCGGTATTATTACATTTTTGTAATATGCATCTCGGGTTTTATTTCTGTCATTATGAGACCATGGTGATAACAATGCGGAAATTATTTTCTCTCGTGGTTCTTCGTATCTCTTTGTCGACGCTTTTTCTCTGCGTCGTTTTTAGTACAGCTTTCGAATAGCAGAGCACATCGTCCTATTTTCCAACTACAATCAAACAAACGTGCTTTAATTTCGACGCATTAAAGTATTATCTTTTCACACCGGTTTCCAACACGAGGACGCTCATTCGTCCTCGTGTTTTATTGCACACATGATGAAGTTCAAAATGCTCCGTCCTCCCGCAGGAAAATGGACAACTTTTCCATCGCAATTTCATCACGCCAACGACAGCAGTAATTTTCATTCGCAGTTTTGGCGTACACGCGTTTGACAGAAGGGTGAAACGCTTCTCACCCTCTCGAAAAAATCACGTCGCTGCATAAAAACCGGAAAGCGAATAAGCGATTGAATTTCCCGTCCTAGCTTTGCAAATTCTACGAGAAAGAGAATTAAAACTAACATTTTTTATCATTCACTAATATCTTTTCATTTTCGTTTCAACGCGCTGTAAACGCGAAAGACTCGAGAGCCAGTAATCGCGCTTTGGAGGGTGTTTTCATTCAATCTTTTGGCTACGAATTTCCTAGTATTTTCATCAGTGAGCAAGCCGACCGAAATATGTTCTTTCACGCGCTCTTTCCATGTAAACGTAGACGAAATTACTCCCTTAAACGGTGCAATGTGCCTGCTGCGCCGTTTCATCCGAAGGTCAACTTACGTTAGGTCATATATTATCCGTGGGACGGGTTTTTTTTTCAAAACATTTCATCGATGGCTTCAATTAGCTCTAGAATAACTAAGATTTTTTTTCCCATCCGCGCACACTGTACACCAAATGGGAATTTTCGACGCCGAAATTTAAGTACATTGTAAATCCTTACGAGAACAAGACGAAGATAGCGGTGGAGAGATGATGATTTGGAAGGCTCAAAAACAACCATGGACCAATCTCAAAATATAAATATTTTCGACAAAAATTCACTCGAAGGAATGAAAACGATTCGTACAAATAGCAAAAATTAATCAAACAAAATGCCCTCCAGTCAATCATAGCTGTTTCTTTTAATTCATACACTCTAGAAAAAGTACCAGGTTACAAGCTTTTATTACAAGTCGTAAATTCCGAGTATAGCAGGTACGGTAAGAAATGAATTTGAAAAATGTCCAACAAATAAACGAAAACTATACCTGGTAGACAATTCCAAAAGTAACATCGCATGCGATCGAGAAGAATTTGATATTCGATCCTTCAATGTGCAGAAATACTAGACGTAAGCACTCTTAGTTTCAGCATCCTCCACTATCATCTGCCCTTAAAAAAAATGTTGAATATATAGTTAGGAATATTCCCATGCAAAATTCTTTGCCTAAGAAATACAGTCGAATATTTTCACAGACGATAATAATTAAGTTTCCGGAAAGATATGTGAACATTTCGTCGTAAACTAAAAGATAAATCGAATTCATGTTCATATTTATAAGCTTTTGCATTTTTTTGTATAATTCGTCATCATCATAATCGCAAAATACTAGATGGCCATAACCTACGTAGGGAAATCACAGTCTATCGTTAATAATAAACCACAAGTGAAAAGTATTGGTCCTATAGAGGAAAACATAAAATTGATCAAGTGAACGTTAGTGAGAGAGAGGGAGAGAGAAAGAGAGAGAAAGAGAGAGACAGAGAGAGAGAGAGAGAGAGAGAGAGAGAGAGAGAGAGAGAGAGAGAGAGAGAGAGAGAGAGAGAGAGAGAAGGAATGGCGGTCACATAATATGATTTCCATACTTTAATATTTTTTTTAACAACATTGTGGAATCCCAGACGCGCTTTCATGCAGTGGAACACACACGGTTGGCTCGTAACTTATTTGGAGATTTGCGAATCGCTCTGTCGAGATCTTTATTCAAATACTTGAAACGGTGAGTCTGTATAGTGGTCTTCACAGTTTATATATCCATGCATAGCGTAGAAGCAAGTGTAGGAGGGAGGCGAAAAAAGATTCCTCATATATACCCGTCTCTTTCGTGACTCTCGTAGTCGACAACTTCTCGGAGAATGCGTCATATATCTTCGAAGAATATCTTTGGCCATTTTTCTTCGTTGAAGAATTCGAAAAGCGTTCCTTCCGCTTACTCTTTCTCTCTCTTTCTCTCTCTCTCTCTCTCATACTCTTTAAACCACCATCCATATCTTCTCATCTCTTTACTTCTGACACTGACTCGCGATTCCTTTTTCTTTTCATCAAACAACAAAAAATATGTATGCGTAAACACATTCGTTTACATACGTACTCTCAGAGAGCCCCTCCCTCGTTTTTCTCAATTTACAGTAAGTTAAGTGACAGGAAAAAGGGCATCAGGAAAAAGTTTTCTTCGCGGAACACTCTATACTTAGGACTGACTCGTAATATTGTCAATCTCATCGACGAATATATTTTCCTTATCGAAAATATTTGAGTCCCCAAGGAAAGTAGACGAAATACGATAATATACACTGTTCGTGAGACTCCTTAAGATTCCTGGACTAACAATAAGAGTGTGGCACTACAGACATAATGTTGTATTATTGCGAGAGTAAATTTCTACCGTTGGTGTGTTTTCGCTGGCCCGAGCGATTTACTTGCCCGCGTGTCGCCCGAGAGAAACGGCCACCGCAACGGGTCAACCGGAGAGCCAATAAATATGTTGTTTACCGTTCTTCCCTCCACCTGCCCTTTAAATTTCAACGTGCCTGACCCGCCTCTGCGCACAGCAGCAGTTCCTACAACTCGTGGTCCTGAAGTTTCTTCCAACCAAAACGTTGGCTGAAACTATACCAAGTTCATATCCTTGGTAGAACTGCACGTACCCTCGTCTCGTTCCTCTATAGAAAAAAAAAGAAGGAAGTGTACACTCAGCGTTGGTTTCCTGACACAGTATGGATTCTCTCAAAGGGATGATTGCTTTACGAAAATATTGTGAGCAAATAACCTTGTTTCATCATCGGCCAGATCGTAAAATCGAGAGTACTCGCACTTCCAGTAAAGACGATCGTAAATCTTTGAGAGTGGAGCTTCGCACAGGAGACGACAGACAGGAAAAGAGAGTGAGAAAAGAGTATGAGAGAATAAGGGAAGCGGGAGAAAAAGACGAAGAGATGACGTGCAGGTAAACGCGTAAGTGGTTGCTCAAATTCCCGTAGAACTTTTCAACAGTTATACACTCTGTGAATAGTGGATTTACAGTATAAAAAAAAGCACGTATAATCGCAATTCCAGTGTAAATGATTTTTTAAAAGAAAAACACACATCGGTCAGTATTGTATCACTTGTGATCAGTGAAATGGTCAGAAGAGAAGGCAATATTGTATTTTCGATCAGACCAATCGTTGAATCGTACATATAGGGCAAAGAATAATTGCTCCTCGAGGAAATATATTGTCATTTTGGATCATAATAGGCTAACTCCAGCAGCAGCGAAATAATCGAGTCCCCTGTTCGGTATGAACGCCCAACACCCTCGAAAATCCACAAGCTCCGTCGATTCTCTTTCTCCTCCCTCTCTATCGAACCGTTGTGTATCCCCTAAATTCCCCTGAACCTCATATATATCGACTTCTAGCAAACAATAGCCCTCAACCCACTCGATTAAACGAGCAAAACGATATGGGTTATGTCGTTTCATTCGTTAGCTATTGGCATATATTTAGTTTACCGAACAAACCTGATTTAAGAACAAACTATTTTTGCTACCCGAATTTTAGAACAAACTTTTTTTGGCGAGGAAACGAACAATGCGTTCTGAAACCGGGTTTGGCCGCTAACCAATATAAACATTGTCTGTGCCAAAAATCAGGCAAAAGGTGTACACGATAGTCTTTATAATTCTGTAGAGAGAAGTTTAATTTTTAGTCTGATGCAGTATTCGTAAGATGCTTGAGAATTCTAGTTTAATAATGAATCCGTTGCTGCTGTAAGGGAAAACATTTAATTCCGCGGGAAGGGCGCGAACTCCTCATCCTGATGTGAAAAGTGTGAATGTAAAAAGTCTTTTCTCAACAAAAATTTTCGCACTGGCTCAGTTAGCTGCCGTTTAAAGTTTAGTTACCGCTTTTGGCATGGCCTGTATATGTTGCCTAAAACTCCTTCAGATTCGGCAACCTCCTGGCACTCTATTCACGAATGTGAATCCACTGCTCCGTTGGAGCTCAAGTATGAGGTACCCTAAAGCTTGCATTGAGACTATATATCACTGTATTCAAAGACTGGAGCAGATCCGACGTTATATCAAGGTTGAAGGCGTCGCTTTTGCTGCAATTGCTCGGCAAGCTTTGGATCTTACGCCCTGGATTCTCGCCTCAGACCACTAATCCTACTGAGCTTCGCCAAGAGAATGTTCTACAGGAGCGATCACGGATCGACGATTTTGGATTGCACGTTAAGACCTCTAGCTGCCTGTAGGTTTGTAGTCCATCATGAAAGGAGACAAAGGCAGAGAAAGATAGTGAGAGAAAGATGGAGCAACTAAATTGACTGAGGGATATGACAAACCATTTACTCACGTACACATGAAACTCCAGTTTACATCCCATTTTACTATATAATAGAATAATTTACTCACCATTTCTCCTTTCCTTTTGCAAACTGTGTCTCTTTCCAATAGTTCCCAAATGACTTCTTTTGTGTTTATCAAACATTTCAGGTTTCAAGTTCAATAAACCAGATATCCGAATTCAGTATTTCATGATATCGAACATTCGATGATAAAGTTATAGGAGAAGTTATCCAACAGCATATATCCGAGTCAATGAAATGAACTCAATGATTTTTTTTTTATTTGCTCCTCGCAAAAGCTTTCGGTCGAAAAATGTTTTCGTTTAAACTTTGACATTTCCGTTCCATATAATCGGAATTACCATGCCTATTTGTATGACCTGTTAATTTGAATTGGACACATTACTACGCAACCAATCAAATAATTTACATAATTAGCACGAATGTGCTCGAAAGTGAATCATTACTGAACGAAAACAAAACGAAATATTTGGCAGTATAAATTGTGACATAGAAAATAAAAATTACAAACGAACGTTCAGGAGGGTGGAAGGTCTATGCGCACCCTGTCCAACTTTGGTTGTATAATTTCAAAGTTAAATCCGTATTGTGATTTATGAGTGTCATTGTTCGGTGTTGAATAAGTCGTCATAATTTACCCTATAATCCGTAACGCTTTGACCGCTTTTGTCATAGTTTTCTCTTTCTCTCTATTACATACCACCTCCGTACATAGATACACGTATATGCCTGGTATGACGTCAATACATTTATGATATTCGTACGATCTGAAAGATCCTCAATCATACTTTATCTCGATTCCAGTTGCGATCAAAGCGACGACATACTCGATAAAAATGGAGGGAACTTTCGTCGATTGCGATGCTGTTCTTACCCGAGCACATGCAATGTTATATTCGTCATATCTGTGTGCATATGCGTGATATACAATTTAAGGGTCGCTCGAGTAGTTCGGGCTGTCTAAATCCCACTGGGAATACGAGAATAGAGAAATAGAAAGAAAGAGAGAGAGAGAGAGAGACAGAGAGGGGGAGGGAGGCAAACTCTGCCAGCCCTTCACCCTTAATGTAGACCCTCTGCCTCGTTTCGTGCTTGCACATAGTATATATATTACGAAGAATATATCTGTCTATATAAACGAGACTCCATGTGGAACCCTCAAAACTATGCCTGGGCAACCCTGAGAGTAACGAAACGATTCGAGCGGCCCTTGAAGGTCTGACCAACGTTGCCACGTCGCGAAAGAATCTTCGCTCACCCTGCTGAAACTCTCGGCTTTCAAAATGGGCTTTCGCACACCCCGGAACACACTTTGTCCACGTTGTAAAAGTTAAGTTACGAGGGAGAGAACAAGGACTTGACTTTAACCTTCCCCGAAACCCCTAATGACGAACTAACTCGCATTCCCTTAATATTGCCATAAGCGCACTGATGGCCTCTCGTATTTTATCTCAACGACAAGAATGCCCATGGCCGGCGCCTCATTGCCATTTTCCTAAAGCGCTACGACCACCAAACGAAAAAATAAGATTTACAAGATATATTGTAGGCTGCTAAAAGTGAGAATGAGGCAAACTTGAGAACAACTAACAAAAACTCGCGACGATAATTTATATTGGTCGTTGCGACGTTTCAAAACAATATTAACTGCTGCTCAAACACCCGCGTGTCTACCTCGGGCACGTGGCCAAACGAATATTTCGAATTTTTAAACACTTCGAAATCTCAATACCACACGCACCTCGCGCGACCAATTCTTTTTCTCGAACTTTATTGCATTTCAATGTTTTTTTTTCTCTCCAATCGCCATCGACTCGTAAAATACCTTAGTTGTTTTTCAATATTTCCTGAAATTCTCGAATTCAATCGGATTCTCTATTGTACTAAAAATTTCGTGTTGTAGAAACATCACCATTTCAATATCATCCCTTCGAATCTAATCTTGTTTTTATAGATTTTTTTCTATACAACGTCGAATAACCGAACTCGAAATAATTGAGCTGTTTCTAATTCTGTAACACGAAAATGTGAATGACCGAAATTATCATAACGCTCGCACGGTAATGAGCATTAGGATTTAGCGGATTTATTTTTCGGAGTCATCTCGTTCCCTTCTGTAGCTCATCCTCCAGCGTAATATGGGAAACACACTTCGCCGCAGTCGATGCACGAACTTATATATACGGATATATATATCAATGGTGCATTTAGATCGTACTATAGCGATGGCGTAGTGCAGGAGGGCTAGAAGTTGAGAAATGCGTGTGCCACGAAAATAAATACTATGGGGTGGGGGAGATTTGCGGGGTAACAGACAACGGCGATGGGAGTTGTGTACTGTGCGGGTTGCAGGTCGTTCAATCGTTCAGCTCCTAGGGAATAATGCCTGAAAGCAATTCAACATACATACATATACACATACATAGAAAAAGAGCGCGTCCAAAAAACGGGGCAAAAGGGGATGAAGATTCCCCGCTGCTGTAGCACGCGCGCTCGCGCGTAGCACAAAATTACGAGTACGAGGGTGAAGACTGGTAGCAGATTTTACGAGGGAAAACTGCTTGGTAATCGATCGATGGATACGAGCGCAGATAAAGTATGATCGAGTTTTGAACGTACACTTTTCTCAAGATTTTTTGGTATAACACCATAATATCTTTGCTTAAGCCTAGGGTGAAAAAAGGGAGAGTGGTAGAGACCCAGCATTCAACGTACCGCAAGAAAAAAGTAGCATAAATAATGATAAGAAAGATGCGGGGGATGAGCCCGAAAGTTTCATCGCCGAGATTAAATTCAATGATGTTTCACATATCAGATGAATCGGATCGTAACAATCTATACATACATATTTATTTTTTTAGGTTCAGGGATTGAGGCTCTATAATTTTCGTTCTATGTTCGGGCAAATCATACTGGGCCGTCAAATTTTACCTTCTTATCATTTTCTGTCAGTGTGCATCGATGGCAATTAATTGTATCATTTTGGTGCATTTTCATTGGATACCTTTAGCAACGAAAATTTAAGTATATTTTGCTGAGTCAAAAAACGATTTTCAGGTTGAGTTGGCGTCTTTATTTGAAACGATTCTTCAATGTCGGACTAAAACAATCAAACAGTTGCACTGCTCTTTCCGTACTTTTAATCGAGAGTTCAAAAAATCGAATTTCTTCACCTTTTTTTCTCTCTAATTCTTCTTTCCCTCTCGCTTGCTCGCTCTCTCTCTATCTCTCTTTCTCTCACTTTTTCTCTTCACTGCTTTTGTAAATATACCCACCAATTTAGATTAATCAATAATCGAACTGTTGCACCATCAAAGATACTTTATATACATGTATATAATCGTGCACGCGCGGATATAATGGCCCGGATATTGAAACTCTCGCTCGTCGAACACGGGCCAACGCACGATCAGAGGGTTTCGATGAATAGGAATATATATCCCTCGATCGTAACATCGCTGATGCCGATGTCGACTTTTAGCTCACATAGTCGAAACGACGATAAGAACGGCGTCATCGTTCTCGTGGCAATAATTTTGCGGAAATTACAATCGGTATGCCTATACGTCTTTCTCTCTTTCCCTCTTCGGCTCCCATTCTCTTTCGCTCTATTAATCCTATATCTTGGATTGACTGTCGCGTGTCTCTTTCGAGCTGTATATGCTGACAAAAGCCACGCGGCTTTATACACATTCCCGAGGGAGAGGATTGAACCCTCAATGGATTATTGTAAGTATGACTCTCGATGGGAGTACACAGCAAAAGATCGACGAAGAAGTATTTGAGATCGTCAGTATTCTCAGAAGTAAATGGCTGATGCAAAAATAAATTACAATTACTGTGAAAATCTGAAGTGAGCTACTGTTCGTTTTTTTTTTGTTGCACCCAATAAAAATTAGGCCCTTTCCCTTCATCATTAAACATTAAAAACTCTATGGAGACATTCGGAAGTTTTTAAATCCTTTTTTCAAAGACTCGATTTATCGAAAAATGTATTTTTTTATAGATACTGTTAATGACAATAAAAATACATAAAGGATGCTGATCTTGGAGCGATGCTGGATAATGATTATTTTTGCGCATAACTCACAAGTTATGCAAATAAGGAGAAACTTGGGGTCATTGTTGCAGTCGTACTAATGGATTCCCAAAAAGAAACTCGGTGCTTTACGCCATATGCGAGTCGAGAGCACGCGTCGTTCAAACGGCTCGCATTGCGTCAATTTTCACGAGTGGAACACTAGACTTACAATTAGTTTTCGTCTCAAAATCGATCCTCTCCAACTGTTGTTGTTTAATTGCTTCTCGCACGATATCGTTTCGTGCCTGAGAGCGAGAGTGTACGCGCACTGCAGAGCGTTCAATTCCTCGGTTTAAATGTGAAGCCAGTCTCGTCGAGCCCTCCCGCTTTTTCTACCCCTCGTGCTCTCGTTGCTCCACAATCTTTTACTCTCTCGAGAGAATTTGATTTTATTAATGGGGGACTCACCCCTGCCTTCATTCTCGAATAATTTGACGATCTTCAGCATTGCTATAAAGTACTTTTTTTTTTCACTCGCGTTTCTCTCCGACTAGTAGGGTGTAAAAATTGTTAGCTCGGTCTCTTGGGCACGTAGAGAATTCAACGATTCTGCACGACTATGCGCGTTGCTCTCAACAAAACGATGGAGAAAAACATTAACTTTTCTCAACGAGATTGTTACAGAATATGGTACAGACAGTTTTGGAATCCGCTAAATCGATTCTTGGGATTATTTCATATGTTCTTTCATCGCGAATACATTTTTTTAGCATTTATCTTAATTCTTCAATTTTTCTCATAATATTTCGTTGATATTCACTGGAAATTTCTGATTGTAATTCATTCGAATTTGACCGCAATTTCCAGTGTTCATCTTGGAATGAAATTCTGCACTCTAAAGCATGCAGCCTCTTCGATTCTCTCTCGACGCAGCAAAATGAGAAGGTCTTTTCCGAATGTACTTCGTTGTACTCTGGTGCGGCTAAACGTCGCTGTTAATTGTGTAGGCTCTTTATGACTTCACTAGCGAGCGAGAAACGAGCCCATGATTTTATGCGACGAGTTGAAGAGAGAAAAAGACTGAAGAAAGAGAGGAAGAGAGAGAGAGAGAGAGAAAGCGAGAGAACGGTACACCGTGCGCGGCAGAGCTCGTAAAGTTGCATGAAAGAGAAGTCCGGGCAGGTCCTAAGGGGATCCTTTGTCTTCGTCATCGATTCATTCCTTTTCACCCCGTTGTTTGGTGCACGCTGCTGCAGGCTCGATTCTTAGACATTCCCCGCTTCCCTCCTGCACCTATCCTCCGTTTTCTATGCCAACATAATAATACCCTTCACTATACGAAAATAATACACACACATGTACACTGAAACATGTTGAATATTTTATCGTGGCCCAGAGCTGCGAATGATCAGAAGATAGTTGTATATAATTGAAAATTAATGAAACAATAAAGCACCGGGTTTTCGGGTTCCCGTGTCCTCAAACCAAACAATTGAGCTCGTTATGTTACAATCGTCAGGCTTAACTATGAAAAACAATAAATGGCATGAAATAATAACGTCAAAAACGAATTTCCAGCTTTCTATACCAACCAAACAAAAAAGAAATGATAATGAAGTCAGTAAAAGGCCTTTAAAAAGTCGATAATAAACTTCGAGACAAAAAAAAAATGGGAAGGTTGATGTACGAAGTGAAGAAGAATGAAATAATTTAGTTGATGGAATTGATAAAGCTGTTTGTTCATAATGAAGGAATGTGTTTGTTATCTAAGAAAAAACAACTGGAGACACCTTAATTTTTTCTGAAACAAAAAAGGCAGATTCTTTGTCGTACTCATAGACAATAATTATGGACGAATTTCAGTACTCGGCTCTTCCGCTCGTGCTCTTTGATATTATATTTTCATATATTTAGGTACACAATATTTTAACATTTCCGTCTTATTTTCTTAATTTTTTTTTTTTTAGTGAAACACTTGAAATACAGTCATTCCCAAAGGAGGGGAAGAAAAGTGGTATTTGAGACGAGTTATGCGTATTATATACCCGATGTACATTCCATAGCGTGCAAGAGCACGAGAAAGAGAGACCAGGAGAGAGAGAGAGAGAGGGAGAGAGAACATTCTTGATATTAATTGAACAATAGGATCGTTGTTTCCGCGCGATGGTTGTGTTGTATGTAAACTTTATTATATACTGCTATTTCTGTGTTATTATCGATCTTCGAGAATCGTGGTTTCAGTAAGAATGAGCAACGGAGAGAGAACTAAAAATAGAGAAAAAGAGTGGCAATGGTAGTTCTCGAGTAACGTTGAGCTTGCCTCGTAAAAGTCTTGAGAACAAGAAAACACCAACTCCTCGCTCGTTTCTCATGGTGGCTGAGGGTTTATAACACAGGGCGTCCTTTGTGTTCGTCCTCGATTGATTCTTCCCAGCTTCTCTCCTCTCTCTCTCTCTCTCTCTCTTTGTTTCGGTATGATCCTCGATCATCTCGGCTCTTATCCCACGATTTCGCGACCAACCTTCTACAAAGATGAGAGTCCTCGAGTAAAAAATTAAAGAAGAAACGAGGCCCTCTCCCTCGTATAGACTCTTGAAAGATTTGCAATTCATAATATAATGATCTATTTGGAAAGAATAAAAAAAAGCTTGTTGTATACTCTAACGTTAATCAACGCGGAAGGGTATGAGTAAACGAATGAAAAAAAGCAACCTCTTGCTGAAGAGAAACATCGCAGTAAGTTGTGTTGAAAGATTCCACGTTGGGCTTCCGATTTGAAAAATTATTCGACAATTAATTGGTATCGCGAATAATACTTGGATTGATTATGATGCTACAGCAGGCAAATTACTTCGGGCGTCTATTCAAAGGAACAGAGTCTAGGCTGTTACTTTTAAACGTCAACTTGACGTCTCGATCTTTCTTCTCTACTCGAAATACAAAACTGCAATTTATTACACAAGATGTTTTATACTCGATTTTTATACTCAAAATTAGAAAAGCTTTTAGGCGTGTAAAAGAATAGTCGATTTTTCGCAACATCGCAAAATATATTCTTATACATTATGACAACACAAAACACACCCCCGTACCGATGAGTTCCTGCGTTTATTCCCCGATGCTTCATGGCATGTGCACCTTCTCTCGTGACGTTTCCCTCTCTCTCTCACTCCTTGCCTCTCCTTGTGTCAAGAGTTTTCAATGAAACTGCCTCGCGGGCGAGAAATTAGCATTTTATGAACGAAGTGGCGGTGCCGAGCTATCCCGAGACTTCTTGGGCGAGCAAAGCGCACCAGAGATAAGAAATGGAACACCCGTGGTTGCAGCCAGTCCTCTCTCTCTCTCTCTCTCTCTCTTTCTCTCTTTTCTCTCTCTTTCTCCTGTGGTAAGGGGCTACACTTGTGAAGACTCCAATAATTCTTAGAGCTTAGTTTAATGAATATATAAACATATCTGTGGCATTTGGAAGGGACGTGATGAAACTATAGGAAACTCCGTATAACTTATACACACTTCAACCAAATGCCGCGAATATGAATCTTAGGAAACCCTGTGACCCTATAAACTCGTTTCTGACCATCCATCTCATTTCTCGCAAATTTGCCAACGGCGTAATCCTTTTCGTATATAATATACCCATAACCAGAAAATATTGTTCCTCTGTAAACAAGGGATTAACATAAACAGACGGTTTGTTTTCTCATTCTCATTTTCTCATACTGATAGATTTTGTCAATGGTTTAACAGACGATAAAAAAAGGTATTCATTTTCTAGCGTCCGAATCCAATGCTGAACCAACATTTTTTCGTATTCTCGAGTGTTTCTTATTTTTTATAACTCTAAGCGTCTCTAATCAATGATAGGTATGAACGCGTGTATGGTCATTTATCGACTGTGCTTGGTAGCTGTTCACCGCTAAAATACGCGGTCAAAAATATCTGCTATGGACATAAAGCGCTCGCAATATAAAACTGATTTTATACTTCTTTTTTGTTCCTCTTCCTCTGTTCCCACCTCTCTTTTTCTCTCTGAACAAATAGAATGTCGACCGCAAATCGATTGAGAACAAATATAATGAAAAGCGAGAAAATAAAATGGCCGATGCTCGACTCTCGGCAGCGGCCGCAAATTTAACCGTCAGTTTCGGTCTCCTCGTAACGAGAGAGTCATTCACGGCAGCGGTAAAAGCACGCCCTGTATATATGTCCTCAGTGATTGGTTTTACGGAGGTGACCGAATAAAATAGAACCTCGAGATATTTTTACCAGCCAGAAATATCTATATACGTGGATATGCGTGCGGAGAACAGCGAAATTCTCGTTTCGCCATTACCAACAGAAAGAGAAAAAAAAAAAAGAACGGAGAACTCGTAGGGCATTTTTTCTCTCCGAGTCTTCCACGGACAAATTCGGATTTTTCAACAAGCTTATGAAATAATTTTTATCTATGGTTTCGGAAGAGAGAAGAAATCCCTACATTGTTTTCATGCATCCTTCCATTTTCGTGATTTTTTTCGTTGCTTAGTTTTGTTGTGTCATCCATGCACATTTTTATGGAATTTTTCTTCACCAAGCTTCGTGCTGCGAGTCCTAGGCAAACAGGCTGAGCTCATGAAATTCTGGTTATTTGTTCAAAGGATTTTCCACAAATCTGCGACGTCCACGCTGGTATTTATTTTGCCGCAATCCAAATAACAGCAAAGGAAAATAGTTGAAGGAGGCCTCAAAAGACAGATTACGAATAATTGTTACAAGAAAAAAAATACGACATTGCATACGGACTAATTTTTTTTTTTTATGACGAAAGAATTGTTTCCCCACCGTTTGTTTCGTGTTACTTAAAAACCCTTGGGTTGAGAAATATTGTATTATAATATTCCATCTAGCGTATACGTACACAACTTTCCTGATCGAACTTTTTTTTCTGCCTACACAAATCACATGTTAATATTCTGGATTATGGAAATCATTCTAGTTGGCCTTTCGTATAAAAGTCGCAATTCCGGAAACCTCGCATCTATTACCCAACACAGTAATATTACCAACACAGTACATCCAACGAGAGACCGAATAATGCTGCATGTCCGTGTTCATAACTGCAACCATGGAACAAGGCACACGTAGGAAAGCGCATCGAGCGACTTCGAAAAGCGATTACAAACTTCGAATCTTTTTCTCTTACTCCTTTCCCCCTTTGCTCTTTCTTCGCATGGCCTCAAAACGAAATTCTTCGTGAAGATATCGTTTCCGAGCCAGAACCCACTCTTTTCTGTATGTATCTTGGCTGGCCATTAAAAGCAGCGCATGAAGCAATCGTAATCTTTCTTGAACTCCGGCGAGTCGTTGAATATTTTTGTCTCCGTATATACGAGTACTAACAAAACGAGCAAAAAAGGGCTCATTCGTCAGAGTATGGCGCAACGCGTACCAAAAGAAGAAACGAGTGAAATAACCGCTATTTTCCCTGCTTCGACTCGTGAGACCATAAAAAATGGTGTATCTGTACAAAGTTTTGTATTGCGTTGGCATTTTACGTTCTTGGCATTTGCTCACGTTTCTCGATAGCGATTGGCTCCGACGAGGGAAGATAAAAAGAAAATTAATAAAGAGAGTGAGCAGAGAGAGTGAGACAGACGTTTAAAGTAAAGGTCAGCAACAAAGATATCCTCTTTTCTTGAGAATTCTATCTCTGATGAAGCTGAGTGTAGGACGAGGCACTTACGCGAGGCATCTAGTACGTCGATAGGCAATCATTTTGATTCCACGCGTGGAGCAGCTCTTTCCGTGTTCGTCAGATACTTCATGTATGTGTACATTATATACCAATGTATATAACCAAGGAGCTGTACATAGGAGAAAGAGAGAAAATATCGAGAGAAATATCGACATCGGGAATAGCAACACTACATCGAGCTCGCTTTCCATCGTCTTTTGATTCCCCTGCGATCGTTATATGGTGTGTTGCGCAATTAGAATGTTCATCGTTGTTGGAGGAAGTCTTGAGCACGACCAAGATGATGAACCCGACGGTGCCGTTTACGCGCGTCTCTTCTGATGTCCTCCTTCAGCCTCTTATTCTCTCTCTCTCTCTCTCTCTCTCTCTCTCCCTTTTATCTGCTCCTGGTATTATACCTGTGCAACCTACACGCCTTCGTAAATAAACGTCCTCGGCATTAGTACCTTGGAGAATGTTGCTCGAGCAACCGCAGAGTCTGAGAGTCCCCCGATAGCTCGTAGGGAATGTGTGTTAAAAGCGCGTCCGGGCGCGCGCGCGTGTGTGTGTGTGCATGGTCGCTTCCGTCCATGTAGTTCGCCGCTGCAAAGCGCGGGTTCCAGAAAAGTTAAATGCTCCACACTTCTCGGGGGACAAAGTTTCCTGGGTCAACGTGTGGCTTAAGATAACGATCTCGTCCCCCCGCGGCATCATAGCTGCTGTTTCATCGATTCCCACGTATACAGGTACTTTAATAATAGCCCAGGAAAAATCAGAGAGCGGGAGAGAGAAGTGAAACTCACATTGAAGAATAATTAACTGCACGTGTACAGTCACGCAGTTTTTACAAGGCAGAAAAGATCCTCTCGTTTTTCTTTCTTGTAACATTTAACACGCGGGCAGGTATTCTCACTGCATTGATGATGCGCCATTGGGCCGAGGTTCAAGCTGCAATAACTTACGGTGCAACTTTCGTTTCTCGTTGAGAAAGCCTGTGACCCGACGCGTACATGGCAAAGGTGCGAAAGTGCACTTATGTTACACAGGCTAACGAATGAACACCCAGGTTGCAAGAGAAGACAATTCGAAATATACTCGAGTCATGTTTGCGCGTGAATTAATAGTAGAAAGTGTGGAAAAAGGCGAATGACAGCATAGTGGATATTCGAGTTACAGTATATAACTAATTGTTTAATGTAACGTGAGAGAGATCGTGAAGCAAATGTATGATTACGTAGAAATTCACAATACGGAAGCTGCTTCTCTATGCTACATCGTTTATGATACGTTCCTCCAACTACCAACAATGTAGTAAACCGTCCGTGCTTCTTATTATGCCTCAAACCCTCCCAGAGAATCCTCCAGAGAAGCCCCTATGCACGAACTGTACACACATGTATGTCTCGTATATATATACAGCCGAAATCTCAGCTTAGCCATATCTATCCACCTACGGAAGGTTCTCTCCACCGTAACACACCTCTCGACCTCCGAACATGTCAGAGGCAGTGTATCAAAACGCAAAGGGAGCTTTGGGTTCCGGCCTTTAAGAATCGAGCGTGGGCTTATGTAGCCTGAAACAATGCGAGAGAGGTCTGCCAGGAGAGGAAGAGGATGGGGAGCGTCAGGGGCAAGCGACCGAGCCAACACGTATGTACGTACGTATATACATATATACGTACAGATTGAACCTACGTGAAGGTGATCGCATGCGTCTCAGCGATGGACGAAGCCGTCGTGTGTGTATTTGTGTGTTGCTAAGGTCGTGGCTGCACTGAATGAGAGACAGAGAAAAAAGGATAAAGAAGTGACTCGGGGCAAGGGTAAGCCATGAGAGAGAAGAAGAGGAGAAAGAGAGAGAGCGAGAGGAAAGATAAGATTTTGCGTATAGGATAGAAAGAGTAAGGCCCTGCGCGATCCGGGCATGCCTCGCTTATGTAGCGAGCACTCAGCTATAAATCATCCCTGCTTACGGTTCGCTCGGTTCGCGCTATGGCGAATCCTCAAGAGAGAAAGATAGAGAAAGAGAGAGAGAGAGAGAGAGAGAGAGAAGAAGAAAAGAACGCCTAAGAGCAAGAGAAACGAACAGAATCATGTTGCCGAAGTGCTCTGTCGCGTCGAGAGCGGACCGCGAGTGCGAGCACGTCCGACATGAGAGCTGGATCATTCATCCATTCATTCTTCTCGGAAAATAGCGAGAGGGCGCTCACGCGATATCATATTGATTAACGGGTCGTTATCTTCCTCTTTCTTATAGTCGCCGCAATTTCATGCTTTGGCCAATTTGGCTTTGTAGGAAATAATGAACGATCAATTATCATCTCATCGATCATCATTTCTCAATTGTCATTGCTTAATTTTCTATAGGTGTTACATCCCACGATCATACATATTTGGTTTCTTCGTCATGACGATGTATTGGCACCAAGTTTTTATATAGTGTTCGGTATTTCCTTTTGTTTTCCTTTTTTGTTTGCTCCATCGTTTACATCCGGTTATTGGGCTTCCATTATTTCGAATCGTTGCCACGTGGTGTTAAAACTTGAGCGAGTTCTCGGGCCATCAATCTCTCAGCACTTCTTTGCACACCGTGCGCTTTAGGTGGAAAAGAGGACGTAAAAAACGGTGCTAGCATATAGTACATAGCGAAAAGTCTTGTCTCGCCCGCCTGCTGGGTACCCTCTCGCTTCTACCTTCATTTTCTTCCTTGCCGATAATTCTTCCCTCCGTTCGCGCTGCTTGCGGCCTCTTAATATGTTAAGTTGAAACACCGCTCTCGGAAAACCACTACTTTTCTCCCGGTGTTCATTAGAGGAGTCTCGAGAGGGAGAAAGAAGATAAGAAAAGTTGGGACGAATGGTGAGAAAGATAAGGATATGGAAAAGTTTAAGTGAGACAGAGAAAACATTCACTCACGGCTCCAATTCAAACCCCTTCAAGTTTCAGTTGCGGTCATCCCACACGAATCCAAGGCCCCTTCTCTCACATCAATCTACTCACCTTTCTCCCTTGCTTCCGCCTCTATCGCCCCAAATTCTCGTACCTCGTACCACCGAGGAAATATTCTTGGTTCTTCCTCCCGCCCTCTGACGGAGGCCGATCCCAGCCGCACATTAGAACACTCCGAGCTCCGCACAGAACCGAGAACCAGGGTAATCAGTGATTAGTAATTAAGAAGGTTCACGGAGTACCTCGTAATGGAGAGTACAGGGAGAACATCGTTCTCCGTTGAATTTCCAGAGGATATTTGAATCGTGCGCGAATGTGTTAACCCGTTTGTTCGCTCTCGTAAAACATTTCAGCATCGCGAGCTGCTCTTTATTAATGACGATCAACACCTGAAGAAAATGGCTGTTATTACATGCTCAATGGAAAGTTCATTGATCCTACAAAAGATCGTGTTTTTCGTGTTGGAAGAATATTCACTTCGTCCACCATCTAATAAATGAGCGATACATTATTAATATATATTTTTTCCTCAAGTTCCCTAATTGCGTTCATCAAAACTGTTGGCGTTTATTCATTTTTGTGAAAATTTATCGCAGCCTAAAGAAGCTCTAGGATCGTTTTTTTTTTCAAGAACTCGACATGCAATCGCCTCATTTTTTCTCTACTTCACGAAACTTGTGGCCTCGTGTGGATGATGAAAGTACAAGAGTAACAGGTGTGTTCGTGATAACATTAGGCACTTTTCCCTTTTACCCTTTTCTCCCCCCCCCCCGCCCCTCCTCTCTCTCTCTCTCTTCACCTTGTTCTCTGTTTCTCTTTAGCGTTTTCTCCAGCAAAAGCGAACAAACGTTAGAACCGGACGTCTTTTGACGCTTTGATTGCCCAAATACAAGATGTTCCGATGTGGCTCGTGAGTACTTTGTTTCTCACTAAACCGCATCCTTTCCCTCTTGCTTTCGGTTTATCGTGAAACTTTGCCGCAAAACACGAATAGTCGGAAAACGTTTATTTTCAGACACTTGCGTGGGATGGGAGGTGTGAATACGGTTGAGCTCTCGTAAAACAAACTACGAGAGTGTATACACGAAGTATGAAGATAGAGGTTTGGCTGACAGGTGTTTTGCCGTTTGAAGACGAGTTATGAAAGCCTCGTAGCGTGTAAGTCTGGAGTACGACTGTGAGGGCTAACATTCGCCTTATTTTAAAAGTTTTCTCAACGATCTTAGCATCCCTCTCGCACTTTATTTTTTGTCATTTGTTTTCCACAGGGAAAAAAATAACTGAGAGTGATCGTGTACGAAAAATGGTCGAGAGTGGATGCATTGCTATAAGTCGCACGTATTGAAAGGTCAATGTTAGTCATAAACCTTTCACTATAGCACGCGAAGACCGGAAACGCTGTTTCGTTGCAATCATGACAAATTCAAACGTCTACTCGTTGCCAATTTTTTCCTTACATTTGTCTCGCTCCTTCAGATATTTCCTTCTTACCTCCTCGCAGGAAAAGCTTAGCGGTAGTTACCCAGTTGAGTGGCCTCGTTTCATTCCCCTTCAAGAGAAACAAAGCTTCTCGCCGTGCGGAGCAAAAGGAACAAAAATCACTGTATAAACTTTTAGCCTTGTTGTACACTGAATATATGCTTGCTCATATATATGTGACGTGCATCCGAGAAGCTCAAGTACGACAAAAGGAAACTGGCAAAAATAATACAAGATTTTCTTGTTTTTTTCGTTTTTAATAACAAGGTCAAGATCCTTGAAAGGAAAGTCTCTCTCGCAATCGTTCATCCTCCACCGAGTACGAATCTTCTACCTTATTATTATCATCATCCATATAAAAATATATCTATATAAGCGACTTACACTGTCTACAATATAATGTATTTTCTGTAGAGGATATTCGAATGGACAGAGGGTTCAGAATTTATCCTCTTGTCGCTTGTGACAATTTTTCTCTTCCCTTAACCCTTAGATCTGCCGCACAATGGACACACACTCGAAAGGAATCATTCTTTTATGCTCTCGAAACTGGGTCAACAGTATTAATCCATTTCCTGGTGGAACAAACCTTTTATTCCATATCTTTTATACGAAAAACATTTATTAAATAAATTCACGTTTAAATGAGATGGCTTATAAAGTATGTTCGATATTTTTTATTTCTTTTCTAATGAGATATTAAATGAAAAATGGACTTAGTAAACATTTGTGTGTAAACATGATTATATTTTCCGTCGTACATTTTCCAATGAAATTCATTAAGTTGATTGTTCGCACGTCTTCATATTTGTTGTTTAACGAACGAAAATATGTTAAATTTCGTGATGAAAACGGTCAGACACACACGATCCAGCTTTCCTATCTCTTGTTGACCACTAGGGAATTCGTTTTATTTTGAAATGATCCCAAGAAGCTCGAGCCAAAGGGAGAGAGAGAGAGAGACAGACAGACAGAGAAAGAGAGAAAGAAAGAAAGAAAAATGGATAAAAGAAAAAAGAGAAAATAGTGGAAACACGAAAGGGGAGGATAATTGAGATGATTGGAAGTTGGAAAGGGAGATCCCGTGAGGGAACGCGAGAGATGAGAAAAAAAGAAGGAGAAGATGAGAGTGAGTATAGAGAAAAGAACGACATGGCCAAAGCCGCAAAGAGTATAAGGTCGTCGTAACGGATGTTTCCTTGATTCCAATTTTTTTCTCTTCTTCTCCCCTCCTCGGTCCCCGCGTTTCTCTTCTCTCGCTCGGCTATACGAGCGAGCATCGCTGGCTATCTTCGATTCTCTCCTGTCCGAGGAATTTCTTTGTTTGGGTGATCCCAGCATAATCTCGATTCATTACTATTTGTATCTGCGCCTCGATCTCGACAAACGGTTTTGCGTTTCCACGAAAATATTTTGGTTCTCTCGATCATGAATTTGATGTTCGCCTGCGCCAGTCCCATTGCGCAGGATGCTCGAATAAATGTACGAAAAATATTGGATTATAGGAAAGACGATGATAGAGGCTTATCGCATCGAGGAATCTCAACGCAAACCTCGTAGCTCCTGGGTCCTTGACCTTTCGTTAAGCATCCTGGTGTTATATGGTCGTGAATATTCGTTCTGGCACCTAGTCATCCTTAATAAGTATATATAGGGAACAGAGAGTGGAAAAATAGAAAAGAGAGAGAGAGAGAGAGAGAGAGAGAGAGAGAGAGAGAGAGAGAGATGGGGAATAAGCGGCTCTACTGGTGATTATCGGTTCTACCATGAGGAGAGTATTAATATACAGGAACCACTAGAGAAAATGATTCACTGCGCTTGGCCACGACCTCATGGTCAACTTCTCCCTCTCGCTCACCCCTACCTTCAGTCAGGATTAGAGATAGCTCCGCTGGATAAGGAAGATTCTCGAACGTTTGCCATCTTGCGTTCTCCGGGGAACACGAAGTAGCGGTGACCGAAGTATAACGTGTGTGCTTGACTGCTATAACTATGTTCCTGAGTCAACGCATACAGCTCTTCTGTCGTGGTCGCTCTATGCTTCCCTCTCGCCATTTCTCTCTGTCTCTCTTTCTCCTTGTAGAGATCGAGACGAATTATTTAGTTCCCTTAACCAAGACTTCGATGCCCCGGCTACTCTATCGTTCTCTCAAATGCGCGAGAAAGCCACTGGTCAGTTTGCTACACCGGTGGCGAATACGAGAGTTTGTTCTGCGAATTAATACTCCAGCGCTCCGCAGACAGCTCGAACGAACAGCCCGAGAAGGTTGTACAGGTTGCATATGTCTTTTGGTTACAAGCAAAAGGGCCTAAATTCAATAAATACCTACCTCAAATCCTGTAGCCGGGATCTCTTTGCTAGTAACCCGTCAACACAGCTTCTCAATACGCCGTGTATTCGCTTCGATATCCAGCGCGTTCTTTACCGATCGGGAACCCCGCCAATGCCGAGTTAACCTTTCTTTACATGCTGCATTTACCATGAGTGGAGTTCATGTTAGAAGTCCAGGCAAAATTCTTCGTGCAATGTCTCATCAGGAAGTGATTATAAACACGTTGTTGTATGTTAAGTTTTTTCAAATTTCTTTTGGTTATTTAATATTTGCCCAACGACGAGTATTTCATCTTTGAAATTACCTGTTTGTTCATATTTTCGATGGAAATATGGTATAGTGTTAGTCGGCATAGGCGCGGGGAGGAGGAGGGAGGGGGGGGGAGTGTCGATAATTTATGGACGCGAGGAAATTCAATAAATTATGTAACGCTGTTGTGAAAATTACACTAGGTAATGTGGCCCTCGGTATTTCGCGTTCAAATATATATTTTTGCGTTCACAACGATAATACAACAGTCAATTAATAATAGTTTGTTGTCGCAATTTACTGTTAATTTCGTGTAATTAATTTTGTTCGATTTAAGCACGGCAGCACAAAAAACATTGATGCAGCATCGATTACAATCGAGGGTTTGTAAATCCCTTTCCATAATTGCAAATAAAGCGCTTTCAAATTGAGGGCCGTTAATCGGAATATCAAACGTTTGATTTTGAAGTCATCGCACCAAAATTGGAAAATAGTTGAAAGCTTTGAAGAGGTGGGTTAACAAAGAGGCTTGAATAAAAAGAAGGCTAAATAACAGCCGCAATTTTACGAAGCTTCCAGTGACATTCGAAAACCGCGGAATGAGTGAGAAAAAGAGTAGGTCCGTGGCCATAGATAGGTTGCTTTTTCGTACTAAAAATTTCGATCTCGATGAAGTTGCAGGTTATAGCTGTATATAAATTGTGTCCTAACGACGTTGTATATAGCCCACTCGCAAAGGGAAGCTTGACGTGCATATTTACGGGCTTTTCTCTTTGTACTGAGTACGACTGAGAGTTTAGGAGGAAAAGGGGAAGCGAGGGAGAGAGAGAGAGAGAGAGAGAGAGAGAGAGAGAGAGAGAAGATGCAGAACATCCTGCACGATTAACAGGCTGAGAGACGTGAAAGCGTACAGCGGCGCGAGCCAACGAGTTTCCAACCAACTTCCAATTCATCCACTTCACCTGCAAGCTTCATACATATGGTCTATCCATGAGCACCCCTTTTCCTCACACCCCGTGGCACACGTATAAAGAACGATCCTCTGCTCCGTTCTATGCACTCCCTCGACTGTATATCCGGCGCGGTCTTCTTTATCCTGCATCGTAGCGCGCTTCGCTTTCTCTGCGCCTCCAATGTGCTTTAATCTACGATCGTTTCGAAACTGCGTTTACGACCGTTCGTTTGACTTCAATCGAGCGTTCTTCTTTTTGTGTGCCTCTTTGTTACGCCTTCATCTCGCGTTAGATACTACGACGGCTTTCTAGGTGTATAACAGGACATACATAACGCATATACCTTGAGGAACAGACAGGAACTAGATCAGAGGCTTGATGGACGCGCCAGTTTCTCTACGACATCAGCCATGTTGCAAAAACTTCAACAAAGGGTTGATATCGTTGCATATGCATTCATGAGTACAGTGATTTTTATATCGAGCGATACAGCATCCGTATTAACCCTCGAGTCATCGACGTCTGACAAATTGAGCATCCATACGATGCCTATTATTCAGCCAAAGGATCATTTGGTTCGCTATTCATACGTGTGCATAATGCCAAGTGCCTGTGACTAACCTGTAGAAACTAGGGGTAGTTGGTGAGAGCTGGCGCTGATGCTAGGAGAGAATTGGTGAGGATAGTATCGAGCGACGCGTGTGCTGGCGTGACGACAACCAGGGCGCGTCCCGCGCGTATATACGCGACGGACGACACGGGGAACGCTTTCACCACCTCTCTTCCCGCTTCTCCTCCTCAGCCATCCTTACAAGCAGCACCTCATCGGTGTTCTCTTTCTCTCTCTCTCTCCCTCTCTCTCCCCCCACGAAACTACCGAATCCAACCTTTTTTCGTTTATTCGTTCCCGAAGAGACACCACCCCGCCGAGATTGGCCCGAATCCAAGGAAAATAGTTCTCTTTTTCTTGCCCCCCCCCCCCCCCGTTCTCCAACAACCGAATCTTGGGGTGCGAGGAGAAAACGGATCCGTTGAACGAAAATGCGAAAAAGACAACAAGACGTGGATTGAAACTCTGCTTTCTGGATACGAAAGTGCAAAGGAATTTATCATCTAAATCTACGTGTACACCATCCATTCGTTTTGGGGCATGAAATGTTTTACAAATGAACACGAATAGGGTTTCGCATCCTGTAGGTGTTCATTATTTGAAATAAAATATATCGGCAGATCTTATTATTAATTTATTATTATTCATAAGAACAAGGCCGTTGTAAAAACGAGTGAATAAAATGCGGTGAGGTCGAACTGAGTATTGCACGCATGCCAATCTCAGAACGTTGACTTCAACCGAACCATTCAACAATCCAACAAATGTCTCCGTACACGCAGCGCAGTAAGAAAAACATTCTGCAGTGGATTGTCTTTCACTAGCCTATAAAGGGACATGTTTATTTACTCTGTAAATGAAAACGAAAGACGGCGGATGTTGAAAGATCCAACACCCCTGTGGTAAAGACTGTGGTGCGTTTCACAAGCGGAGGCTAACAAGTGAAGCGTTCCAGATGTTAGTACATAGTTCGTACCGTATGTAGAGATTGTCCCATAGAAGTTGGGGTAGTAGGGCACTTGGAAATGTTTGCACATCAGCCGTTTTATATAGGTTAGTGACTACGAGCTTTCATGGAAAGGGCATCTCGCTTTTCCAGGGATTGAATCTAGCCCTTGAGTTACGAGGGCATTGGAGAATCTAAGAGGAACAGAAGGTGCACACACATAACGGCGCCACGGAGAAGTACCACACAACGTGGATTATAGCGGAAAAAGAATATGACTGTAGCTTCAGCGACTCCGGGGACAGGTTCTCTCCTAGCAATCTCATTTATTTCTACCCGCACCTGGATAACATCCAAACGACAAGGTTTCCTTCGGGACATGCTCTCGTTCTTGCCTTTTCTTTGTCTCTGTCATTTAGACTCCTGAGCAAACCATTTGAAACTTGTGATGGTATGGTCGTTCTGTTGGAGTGACGGAAAGAGATTTTCTTTTTAGATCTTACACCATACGCTTCATGCTTCTTGCGTCCTCGGATTTTTTGGCCCATTCTCAGTTCTCTCGATCATTTGATTGTCCGATCTTGCGAAAGGAGCCGAAAAACGATTGCCGATCGCGGCGGAGAATCGCTCTTATATTTTCATGGATTGGGAAGCCAGCCAGAGAAAGAGAAACTTTCGAGCAGAACGATCCAAAAAGATCGAAAAAGATCCCTTGTCGGTTCTATTAGATGGGAGTGGCATGAAATGCTTTCGGGGATGGGTATCTTGCATGTATATACACATGCTGCTTCCTCACTTGAGTACGATGTATCGTCCCCTTGTTGTCGTCTTCGTCTTCTTCTTCTTCTTCGTCGTCATCTTCGCGAGAAAACCGCGCAGGAAGGCGTCGAAATTGGCGCAATTTCAGACAAAAATAAAGAACGCGTGGCAGAGAATGAGAGGAAAGTGCCTAGCCAAGAAGTGAACGAGAGTGAGCTCGCATTCATACGACACAGACGTTCTGGAAATAGGCACCTGGAATTTGCTGCCGGGGGTTCCCGGGTCATAGTCGCCGTAACACGGACCATTCAGTTATCCCGAGACGACCAGACTACACGCCATTCATTTTCTCTCCTCCCTATCTGCCTCTCTTCCTTTTTTCTTTTCTCTCATTTCTCCTTATTCTCTCTGTTTCGATCTCTTGTTCTTGTTTCTCTCGTCTTGCCTCGCTTCGAACCGTAACTCTCCTCGCCAGCGGCTGTCGCTCTTATGTGTGTTCTGTACATGAAATTCTCGTTCTCCCTGATGCCCCGGGCGGATCACCCAGCAACTTCGTCGCCTTTCCCATCTTCCGAGAGTTATATGTACAAAATCGTTCTGTACGACGTTGCGTTCTCTTCTCTTCGCTTACTCTACCGAGATAACCAAAATCTTTATAAATTGATACTCATTACTCATTAGCATAGTAAGGAAAACCAATGTAGTTTTTTCCGTCTGCAGCGTATTCACATTTTTTCCACACACTAATTGTAAGCTTCTTCAATTAGTCACACTTTTTTTCAATTTAGTAATATCAAGATATTTACATTTAATTATTTTTCGTACCTTTTTAATTGTCTTCGTTCCTCCTGCCGTTTGTTCATCAAAATTTGTTTTACTTTGTATCACCGTGTGACGAAAGTAAGAAATAAGAATATTCGTTAGCTCATTGATAAAAAGACAAAAAAATACCCGCAAAATTATCACGGTTTTGTTAACTCATTCAGACCCAAGTAGGCCAGATTTTTTCACTCCATCGAACCAAGAATTAAATCGACTAATTAATCGATTTTCCAATTCGCAAACGTTCCATTCCCATTTTCTTTTTTGTCCTTTTTATGCCCATGCACGTTTAACGAATATAAAAGCTTGTCAGAGTTTGCTACACTGATCAACGGACCACGTTTCAAACCCATCGAGTCATCTCCATTTTCGGATAATCAGAGTGAACAGCCCAGAAAAAAAAACATTCTCCATGCATCAATCTGCGAAAGCCGCGAATCACCCGCTGTAGCAGCGGTGTTTTTTCCCCACCAGATGGTCAATATTGATACAAACGCAACAGATCATTTTTTTTTTTTTCAATTGTATTGAAACGATTAATGGTGAAAAATTTGAGCCGTAAAATAATGGTGGAAATAGAAATTCGAATAAATAAAGAGAAGTCATCGGCATAAACATGAACATACATTATTCTGAAACACATACTTTCCGTGTTATCCCATCGGTGAAAATGTTATCACTCAGTTTACAGATCCGTTAGATTAAATGCCATTAATGCATGGCATGACTTGCGGATTGCTGCATGGAAAAGCAAATGCAACGCAGCGAGAGGAAAATATTTCATAGAAAAGCATTTTGAAAATCCGTTGAGGGCGAAAACTCCGTGGTCGATCATTAACCAAGAGCTCTCACGGGGAAAACCCTTTTCCGTAACTGCCAGATGCGATCTCGCTCGGTCGGACAACTATATTTGCAAAGTCCGCATCACCATAAATGTAAACAGCTTTCCTTCTCCTTTTTCTCTCTCTGTTTCTCTTCCACTGTTGTAGGCCTTATTCTATCGCGGATTTCGAAATTTCTCGAAGCTATTCACGCAAACATCTCTTTGAAATGTACATTATCAACCATTTTCGAGCGATCTCATGTTGGATATTTCTGCATGAGCTCCTGGACGTTCGTATATGAATGGAACGGAAATAAGAAGATTTGTTATTATAGCTGATGGAATAATGACCGTACAACATTTGAATATTTATATATATGATTTCTTTCTTTCGAAAAGCTATTTTTAAAGTCAAAAAATAAAATAATGTTTTTGAAAAATCATTTAAAAAATAAATGGTAACAAGAGAGCACCGAATATGGATGGATATAAACATAAAAATGTAATGCATCTTAATAAGGATGAGTGGACTCTACGCATTCGGTCAAGCTCTGGGCCTGGACCTTTCTCTCTCTTTTTTCTTCACTATATATATCTTAATGAGTCTGGAAATTCTGCAAAACAAACGTGAGGGTGCTTTCCTGATTTATAGTCTCACCTCCCTGCTCTTCTCCCCTCTTTCGCACCGTTGGAGTTCTCTTTTGGCGCAAAGGGCCTGTTGTCTCTGTACAGACATACAAAAATACACTATACGCTTGCATGTACACGAGAGTATTCCTTCGGTCATCGGGATTCGCCGGACCGATAAGCTTCCGAGAATGCAGAATTTCACGTTCCCGCAGCGATCCCGAATAACGATTAAAAAAATTTCGTGTTAAACTCAATGGTGATAGTGAGAATGGAAGAGCAGAACGAGAGGAAAAAGAGGCACCGAGAGGCCAAAAGATTTGTGGTCTTGTCGATATAACATCGGAGCTGTTATATTATTTTGCAATTATTTGCCGAATTTGAAAATGCTGACATAAACAAAAATTATATGGACAAACTTAAAAAAAAAAGAGTTTGTATCGACTAATTGCGTGGGCTATCATTGATGAAAGTACGGAAAATTTATTACTCATGCAAATAAGTACTGCAACGCATAAAAATAATCGGTATATACGCAGCATCGACTACTCGAAAATTTTCTATAATTATGATCGACGTAATGGATTAATATGACAATAATCTCTGAAAAAAAAATCCTTTTAATGGATCACTCTATTATTGAGAATTCATTTCACATCCCAACCCAAATAAAGACTCCGGATTGAAAGACGTTTAAGGTGCTGTTCGGGGCGATTCTTCACATTCATTTTTCATAAATTCTTTGTGAAAAATGAATGACTCGCATGCGCCGATCATCGAAGTAATTTGGTACATTTAATTGATTAAATTATCGGTACATAAGTGAATTGGATTTTTCAACCTTTCTTTTTCTCGTATGTTCACAGATCACGTTCTCGGACAAGTGGCTAACTCTTGGTGGTGTCTGTATGGCGGCTTAAACGAAGGTAATTGCTAAAAGAATGATTATTTCATGGTGGCTAATGAGCGGAATGGGCAAATTCCAATGTACTGTACATACGTACACGTCTTTTATATAAACATATATACATGCCTTTTAGTTGGTCAATCGGTGAGCAATTTTGTGCTTCGCGCTCACCAGACGCGTTTTAATAGCTCCGCGGTCTAATTTCGATGCAACTATTTACGAAAGGGTGATGAGACAGAGGGTGAGAGAGAGAGGGAGAGAAAGAGAGAATGTTAGTGATGTTGGTCGATGCGGTGAGCCTGCCTACACCGTGATTATCGTCGGGTTCAGTAACTTTTTTATTCCTTCGTGAGCAGAGAAAGAGAGAGCGAGAGAGAGAGAGAGAGATAGAGACGAAGAATCAAGACCCATCTTTGGTTGCTGTTCCCTGTGGACACGGGCTAAGCTTGAAACAGCAAAAAAGAGAAACTTGAGAGGATGCGCGTAGAGGTTCATAAATAACGTCCGACAAAAACGACTGGGTTCCCTTCGAGTCTCCATTTTTTTTAAATCTATTTTTTTAATATCAAGTTTTTTTGAAATCTTTCCTTTTTCCGCTCTCACATCATTGCTGCCGCCCTCGTCCTTTCTCTGGATGTTTGCGTGTGTGCGTATACATGCCTGCACATGCGTTTGTGTCAGGCAATCCATCTCGTACATGCACATCACTCTGGGTTGGCACCTTTACGCAGTCGCGGATGAGTTTCGTGGAGCCGAAAAGTTTCACGATAATGGCGTCTCGTTGTATGGTCCCCCGAAAGTACTATAAATTTTTGTTTCTTTTCACTTTTTTCTCTGCAGTTGTTGCAGTTACACACTATTTAGTCTTCCTTTTTTACTCTCGTAATCGAGAGTCTCGTTTTTCAATTGCGCAGATTTTGCTATGCGACACGCAAGAGATTAAGGAGGGGCGACACATAGATGCGATGGTCCAACGACCACAAAGCGACACGGTTTGCGTGTGATTTTTTGTACATATGGAGGAGAAAGACGGAGTGAGGTGTATATTTTATATGCACGTAGCAACACAAGGAACGTGCGAAAATGCCTGCGATTGCGGACTATCGCGGACTCAATTCAATGGCTTCGCTTCTTTCTCTCCCTTTTTGCTACTCTAATTCATAACTCGAACGAGTCACGAAGTATGTGAAAAATCAATATATTTACTGAACATCATATTCTTGCATATCATTCGTACTTGTGTATGATTCAACTTTTCCAACACAGCCACAAAGTTTTCATGTATGCGTGCATAGGTAGGAAGAGGGGAAGGTATAGAGAGGAAGTCGTTTGTTCCTGCATTAGGACCTTATTCCATTAACGCGTCTCAGTGTTCGCAATTATCGCTGAAATAATTAATTGACCTGTGCCTCTCGCGGTGGTTATATCTGGCCCGCTCTATCGATGCCTTTATAACGAGCAGTTCGATCGGTTTAATAGCCGAATGATGATAATTGAATGATGATCGAAACGCTCCCTTTGCTGATAATAATTGTGCGATTAAAAAGCCCCGAGGATAGATGTATATTACCAGCTAAACCCGATTTCAGGATCCACTCATTTTTCCTATTCCAATTTTAGGATAAACTAGTTCAGCTATACTTTGGAATATAAAGTACTTTAGTCTAGGGAAACCACGTTGTCCCAAAATGGGGTGTGGCTGGTGAACATGAGCAGTCATGGTAAGACTCCAAGACATGGATACGTACTTCAAAAAACATCACTGGTGTTTCACCAAAAGCACTTTAGTTTGACTTAGTAGTTTGAGCTGGTTGCAAGCTTGATTTGGAAATTTTGCCACACCCAAACTTTCGATGTGTGGGACCCTCTGGAAGCTTCGAAGCGTCTATTGCTACTACGTCGTACCATTGTCTTTACTTTGTTATCAACATATCTTTCGTGCATGATGTTTAAGCCAAGATTTGGCAAGTTTTGGTTCATTAAAGGAGACACGATTGACCAAGTATTTCGTCATGCAAATAGGGTTTAAAGTGCCGAATACAAGAGCCAGCAACAAATTTTCCAAGCTCGTGTGCGGTAATGAGGTTTTTTTTCAGTTTAATTAATGTCTGATACAAAATTTGCGCGAGAAAAAAAATGAAAATTTCATTGAATATCGATTTTGAGATTGGCTGGAATTCTCTTTAATCGCTGCTGCACACTGTACTTGAAGTTGTCGGAAATTAATGAGACTGATACATGCATAGTGGAGAATCTTCGTCGCTGTAATGCCCGGTTTTCCAACGTTGGTTTCCAAGTAGTTCTTGTATATTTTGTAAATATATATATATGTGTATATATGCAAATAGAAGCTTTGGCGTAGTCGTGGTCGCGATGTGGAACGGCCGATGGGTACGAAAGCACCATCACCAGCACCTCGATGCTAACGGCGAGCCGCGGATTCGTGGTGGTGAGTGAGAGTCTCGGGAGCGCGAGAGTTTCCGTGGAGAATCTTGATTACGACATTCTTGCACCAGTCCTAGGGATACCACGAGCCTGATGCGAGACCGCGGCGTCGTCAGCATTGGTCGCGCGAGTACGGTATCCCTATATATAAATATATATATTGTGCATTTTGTAGCTTACGTACAAGTATCAGAGGCGCATAAGCGCACCAGCAAACACTCCCAAGAGTACACCTCGCTGCTGTGCTCGCCAGCTCAAAAATTCTACAGCGTTTGTTAAATAGTCGTAAAACCATCGAGCTGCACACTCGGGATTCATATTCTGTATAAATATATACATATATATTTCCAAAAACAAAGCGAATGTTCCCACAAGAGATCTAGTAAATAAAAGAGAGAAATAGTAGCAGAGAAGCAACAAAAATTGCCTGCTGTTTTTGAATTTCATTTCTTTTTTATAGCTCTTTAGGAATGAAATATTTTGGACAGCTTTCTTCTCGTAAATTCGCTTTTACAGTCCGTGCAGTGAGCAGTCTACGCTTTTTTTTCTTTGGCGACATTTCTGAGAGCATCAATGCACGATTCTCATTACAGGCAGTTTCAAGTACTTTGACCAAATTAGGCTGCACACACGCTATAAATCTTCAATTGGGATCTTGGACTTGGATTACATACTAAAGTCTTTTACGAATTCATGAGCTTTATGTGGTTGTACACACACGTTGTAAATTTTCTCACATTCACGCACCAAAATGACTTCGTTCAGATTAACGGAGATTTGCTTAACGAGCTTTTTCTCGTAGCTTGGGATTGATGGAACAAAAGTTCCAGAGCGTGAGGGAGATAGAGAAGGAGTAACGATAGTGGAAATGGTCGCGGAAAACATCGATGCATAATAACACATGCGCTTCCTGGTGCACTGAGATAAATAGCGATGATATGTGATAAACAGATATTCACAGAGAGAGAGAGAGAGAGAGAGAGAGAGAGAGAGAGAGAGAGAGAGAGAGCTTGGGA
>JACEOJ010005898.1:645734-660170 GCA_013761285.1 Campoletis sonorensis | reverse complement strand
GAGAGAGAGAGAGAGAGAGAGAGAGAGAGAGAGAGAGAGAGAGAGAATGAGGAGAGAAATAGCGCGGAGCTACAACGCGACTCTCATCGAATATTAATAGCAAGATGAAATCGTCGTTATAGTTATAGTTTATAGGCAGCGAAAGTGAGTCATACATTTTCCATCAAGCCACTAAAATCGCTGTAAACATCGCGCGGAAAACGTAATGTTCTTCAATTTTGCTTTTCTTGAGTGATAAAAGAACGTTTTATCATCAACTACACACGGTTGCAGACATTTTTTATGATTACAGTGCTCTCGCGTGGGTTCTGATGGAAAAAAAAATATCGACGTGCCACTACGATGGAATATATCAATATGTGAACACAACGATATATGATGAACATCTAAACAAAAAATGAAAGTTGTTACTGAGGCAATAGATGACTAGACTATTGAGAAAAGCTATGAGAAAAAAAAACAACTTTAAAAAGAACAATAAATGATATGTGGTTGGTCATTTTTGGATTTTCCACATATTTGAACACTTTACATAGCTAGGTAGCTGAGATTTTCACAAATGGTACCCACAGAGATTTACAATCCGAATTGTTTTCGAAGCAATTGTAACTAGGACGGTTTACGAGCATGGAAAGCTCTTTGCGTGATAACAAAAACCCTCGACCAAAAGCTGTTTGGCTAATAGTAGAATTTGTACCTATATGAGTATGTGCACAGACATTGCGATTACATCACGGGCAGAGTGTCAACGAGCTTAAACATCGGATGAGTAAAGTGTAATTGGTTTGCCGGTGAACGAGCTTGTTCTGGAGAGCGAGTGAGAGAGAAAGAAGGAGAATGTAGTGAACGGACCTGGCGAAACTTTGGGCTACTCTCTGCCATATTCAGGTTCGCCAGTGAATCTCGTTTCGTGTTTTGGCCATCTAGGCCTGTTATCTACCCACCGATGGATCGTGTGAACATTGCATCGAGGACAAAAATAGAGAGAGGAAGACAGAGAAAGAGAAAGAGACTGAGAAAATAGAACAGTGAAGAAACGAAAAGAGATATATGCATGGAGATCACGGGACCAGGGAGCGTTGATTTGGTACGTGAAATCAATGGGTTCCGATCACTTTGATCTCTTTAGTAGTTACAATTCACAGGAATCGTAAACCTTTCAACGTTTGTCGCGTACAAATCACGTATGTGTTACCTTTATCGATTCTTCCTTTGTTTCTCTTTTACATTTTGTCTGCTTTCTCTGTTCTCCTTCACTTTATCTCTGTTCTCTTTCTTTTTTGTACCGTTTTTGTTTTATCAATTTCAACCGATATTCGCTTTCAACCTCGTCCTGACTTTTGACCCTCTGAATTTGTTTGACTCACTTCAACGTTTGACCAACGATATTACTTCTCGTCAATGCGACTTTTAGGTTAAGTGCAATTTGTACTACGCACGTATGGAAGTTTGCGTACGATGTGAATGTAGCTTGTAATGTAAACTAACGAGAAAAGAGAGGCAGAGGTAAACACAGGGATAGAGAAGAATTTTCAAGTGAGGAGGATGCACCGTTATTAGCGAAACTTCGATACTTTTTACTGCTGGTATTGGTTTGATCGACGAAGCATAAAAATGGAATAAATAAAGCTTCACAGTCTTTTTACTACCGAACAGACATCAATTTTTAATGCTACACTGTAGATGTATGAACGAAGGGTAGGTTTGAGTTTTGCGTCCCCGAAGGACGATATTCACTTTAACATGCTTCATTTTGCAAGCACAGCACAAACTCGAGCGTAGGGTACTCAAAATCAACGCGGTCACGAGGTTAAGAATCTCGTCGAGTCTGATGTAATTCTTCTTAAGCACGTATACATAGATTGATTCGTCAATTTCCAATTTTTTTCATGCGATCAACTATTGGAAAGGAAAAACCCGAGGCAAAAAAAAAAAACCAACTAAATTGATTCTTGATGTCACATAAGAATTTTTTATTTCACCAGAAATCAGCGCCACAGTGGTCCAGGAAACACAAGCAGTGACAACCTTTTTGCTATTTTTTTTTTTTTTTCAATCCTTGATATTCAGAAGCAAAGTCTCGCTCGTTTCGTGGTAAATCTCGTTATATAACTTGGCTTGAACTCGAATATTGAGGTGGAGCAGAGATCGAGGTGAAGAACTGAAAACATACATATAAACAAAGGACTATAAAGACATCCATACACGTATGCAAATTTCACCATGATATCAGCTGGATCGAAGTATTCAATATAGCCAACAGCCTCAATTTGCTTTGTTGCCTTCCTATTTTCGTCGTTTCGTATCGCGATGAATCGATCATTTTTTTCGATCTAAACAAGCGCGGAAGAGTCAAAACTTTTCCATTCTTATATACGCTTGTTCTTTCTGCATTTTGCTTAGTCTTTTTGTCTTACTCTCTCTGCTGTATTCACATAGGACACAGAAATACTGCTATGGATATATTATAAGAAGAAAAAGAGGGTAAAAAAAGAGAGTAAAAAAAGCAAAGACACTTCGGAACATGGAATATACGCTCCACATAAATGCTTATCGACCTTTCCTGAGGTACGCACATTTCCGACTTTTCAATTCAGCATGCGCTCATAACGTTGGATGCCGAACGTGCCTGATCGTTCTTACAATGTATAAGCGAGAAAAACGTTAGCGGAGAACCGTAACATCGTATGTCACGATGTAAGAAGCTCAGTTGTAGGCGTAAACTGTTTTGAATGTTCGTTCCCGCGCGCGTTTTCATTGCAAACTTGTCGTAGAAACAGAAATAGAAGAGATGCGGAAATCTCGAATCAGGCAATTGGGGCTTTATGGAAACTGTAATTTCATTTGCCGAAAGTTAACACGAAGTAAAAAAAAAAAATAACGCTATGTGAGGGTTTTCAATTCCAGAGGATAACGATTCGACATTCGTATTAGCCTCGAAGGATGCGAATCGAAGGTAGAAGATTGTGGAAATCAAGGAGGAGCGGAAAGAGAGAGAAAACAGCTCCTGTGTTCGCAGGATCGTTTCGATCGATCTCTCTTTTTCCTACTCGCCTTTTCTCCCTCTCTATCTCTTTTTATCATGACGCCAGTGTAGTATAACGGTTTGAAGAATATACCTCGATCTCTGGGATTTTTCCGTAGACTGAACATTGCACAATATCGATAGAGCAAGCGGCAAACGATCGTGAGAAGACGTAAAAAAAAGGTTAAGAAAATGTAGTAGACGGCAAAGGAAAATCTCGCGCATGTCTATGCCTTTCGACGATGGTAAACTATGGATATAGCACCGGAATGAAAGGAAAAATCCATTAACGGCTTTCATCGAATTTTCGCTGGGAGCGTCTCGACGTGAGTCTCGTCAGCGTAGATCAAGTACATTCACGCGCTCGTGCATCTAAAAAATACTATCTGGTGCATCTCCGTACGACATCGGTCTTATATATAAATATATATACACATAAAGGTACATAACGCCGAACACGATCGATACATCATCGTTGAGACTCGTCAAAGTCAAAACGATTTGATTTCATTTATTCTGTAATAAATTCAATTCAATACAAGAATAGAAGTATCCAATATCGAAGAATTTCATATAGAGACCGAATATCAATCGAATTCATAATATTTAATACTCGTTTATAACAAAATTCCAAGTTTTGATGAATATCGAAAATAATATCGACGCTTACATGTTATTTGGCATGTAAACGTGCTACTTTTCGTAAGAAGCGTCGATATGTTTAATAATATAAATCAAAATTAATGCATCATAATGAACAGATAATTGTTAAAGAAAAAATAACGAGTGCAAGCTGTCAAGAAAAGTACACGTATAATTTTTGCAGACTAGTATTTTAATTGGATATTTTCCATTCCAATGTATGAAAATTCGTTTTTGTTCATTGTTGTCTCACTTCACCCGTCTATATCACGACAAACGAAAAGCACGAATCACGACAAAAATTGAAGATTTAACGTAGAAACTCCATTGGGTGATAGTTTTTTTGAATTAGGAGAATTCGGGCTAGTACACTTCGATACCGAAAGCTGTGCAGGGTATTTCTGCTGTTGCATGCGAATGAGACACGAGAACTGAAACGTTGAAAGGCAGCTCTTAGATCTGTATTTAATGTGTATATATAGATGACTTCTCCAAAAGTAGACTTTTAAGAAGCTTAGCCAATATTGCAGTTTGCTCGTCGTCTCGCTATATGACTTCCGTCGTTTCCAGATTGTATATCACTTCTAGAAGCTTCCACCCTCTTACGCTCCCTCTCTCATAGTGTGAAATGCATAGCTTTGCATGTCGGTGCGAAGCATCGAGTGATCTCTTTGGTAACATTATAACGTTATAATGATGACATATACATATGTATACACGCGATCTTATAATCATAGCACCGGAAAATGTCACAGTTTGCCGCAAGACTAACGAACGGCAGAAACAACGGTAACGCGCGTGACTAAACTTTGTCGCGCAAATGTTAGTGCGTGTGTAAACTTTCCTTGAAGAGCAAAAGAGAGACAGAGATGCTCGGGAAGATGCAAAAGATAAAGAGCAAGATCAAAGTGCAATAGAACTGTACATGCAAAGTTGGCGAGCAAGAGCTAAAGCAGACATGACGAGTTTGATGCACACTATGCACGCTATTCCCAGATGCATTCTTGAGGATATCCCTGATACCCAACTCTCCCAAAGTAACGTTATTCCTGGTGATTTTATGGAACTATTAATTATATTGATTAATATTTAATTAATTTCACTTATGATCTATTCAAATAATGGGATTATTCGTTCAAAAGTATGTTGGCAAGACTTCCTACCTAATTGTGTCAGGATAGACGCTTTTGAGCGTTTCTGTTCGCTCGTCCTAAACTAAATCATCGCGAACATGAGAGGATTCGTCTTGAATGTCAGATAGAGCTTATTTGGGTCCTCAGATAGCAAGACGAAGGAAGCTTTCGGTGATTCCCGCACAAAGCGATCATCGCTGGTCAATGCACGCACCTGCACATAACCTCTCCTGTGAACGAATGAAGGGTTTGAAAAATCCTCAGTCTCAATATTTGAATATTGTGAAGTGTTCAAATATGAAATTGTTTCAATATATTAAGGTGTCAGGCGAGATCCAAATTTTTCGTTTCGCTTGCATCACTAGCAGGACCTTATCGTCGGAGTAACTAGAATATAGTTCCGTGGATTGCATTCGTAAAATGTGGCGAACATTTTGCGCAACAAAAAGTAATCCTACGATAAGACAACATATAAATATTTTCGATGTCATCTTACGCCAACGTTCATACGCTCAATTCCTCCGGCAGCTGCTTGATCTCCAGGTATACCCACAATACCCCAAGGAATAATAAATCCGCTTTATCTGTAAACTATATATGCATAAGGTGATTGGGAGAGAATATAGCGGTTGATACTGCGCAATCCAACGAACGGTAATCTACTGATCAAGAAGATCTTTTCGGTTATTCGTATTTCTGTAGAATTTACAAAATAGACATATAGCTACGAAGAAAGATCGAAAAGCCCAAGAGAGCTAGAAAGTAAAGTGAAGAAATGCTGGAGCAGGACCACGTACCTATTCGTTGAATGTATGCACATTTATTCGTTGACGTTCCAAATTTGGCTTATGTAGAGAGAATATATAATCAATTGGACGAAAGACAATAGAGAAGAAATGTAAGAAAACAGTTGTATTATTATTCTTCTTCTAGTACCAAGCATTTTATTACGAACGTCTTATTTTTCATCTTCTTTTTCAACAAAGTAAATAAACTAAATACCTATGGAATTAATAATTTTTTAATTTTTTTTCATTTTATACTTATTCGCTTTGTTTATTCTATTGTCTCAAAACCTTTACTTCACTAATCTTCTATTATTAATTTTTATAAATGGCGACAGATAATTTATATATTATTGAAAGAGTTGTCTCATTTTGTCAATATCCTTTTTTTGTACATACACGTCATCGAAAGTATTATCGGACAGATTGTTTTTTGATGAGCGGGGGGATGAGAGGAGAATTTTTGTATCTTATTGTTCAGGTTGGCAGTATCTTAGAGAATAAGTAGCGTATTCATTGGATCATCAAAAGAGAAAGGCTCGAGCGATCATCCTGGGAATACACTGAGAATTCTCAGCATCCAAAGACAACACAGAGAGAAAAGGAGCAAGTGAGAGACAAAGATAGAAATGGAGAGACAAACGATAAATATCGCAGCGAGAATTCTCTTTCTATCTCTCTCCATCTCTCGATGTTCTGCACGGTAAAGTTGGTTGGTGCAATACGGGGCAAAGCGCGATGACTCCACGCCTCGAGGCGATAATGTTCTCTCTCGAGCTATTCTCCCACTTGATCCAACCGTTTTGTATGTATAGAGTAGACACGAGCCTCAATCATGAATTACAGCATACGAGGGAGAACACTAAATATAAAGGCATGGTTCTCTCTCGCTCTATCTCACTCGCTCCTTCGCGCACAACCGAATGAAAGTGAAAGATAAACGCTCCGGGAGGAGCGAGATTCCTTTGCCTCGATTCATCCTTGCAAAGTTGGCATAGGCAAGCGCTGTTCTCCCTCCCTGTCTCTCTCGCTCTCTGTGATGCATTTCCAGTTCCTGTGATGCTGCGAGCACAACCGACTCTCTTTCCTCCACCTCTATCTCTCTCTTGTCATCCGCCAGATTTTTGCTTCGTTCGTTATTCGCGTCTATATCTATATGCTTAACTATATATATATATATATAAATATTCTTGCAAATAACTGCTGTACAAGATGACGTTAAGATGAAAGGAAAAAAATCCCAAAGCCGAAGGTTGATTCAATTTACTTGTTTATAACATATAAAAAGAGAAACTCTCGCACGCCTGGCGATATGCACGTAAATCGAGGTTATTCGACCCTCTACAAGCGTTTACATATCATACACACGCGTTGTACCTCAGTGATTTATATCACTTTGCGTATGAGCGAAAAAATCGTTCCTTTTTCTCCTTCCCATCACATTTACAAACGTTTCATATACTTGTCAAGATATTACTATTTTGTGATTCCATTTTGCAATCCGTTGTAAAACTCTTCTATGAAAATCGCAAAAAAACATGTAATATCGTTGGAGGAATTGTTTTCACAGCTCGACAATCAAAGAGACATTCAAATTTGTTTCATCAAACTCCCAGTGGTATCAAAGCATTACCCTACAGCTTATCCTTTAAAAATATGAATAAAATCCCACTTATCAAAAGGATAATGTCATGAAATAGAAATGCATTTTTTCATCATGTAGATATCTACATACACATATGTGACTGCTATACAGGTATCATTTTTCTTAATTTTAAACGGAGATTCAGACACTTGAATGTTTCTCGTACAAAGTGGGAGTGTGAGCAACGGTCAGCCTCGAGTGAGGAATGGATATAGAGGTTTCTGATACGAGAGATGGAGGATTTAGACGTGTATACATATATCTAAATATATTGTACTCTCTGTCGGTGAATGCCCGATCAAGTGCTGACCTGGAATTGCATTAGTTGCTTGCGTTTCTGCTCCTGTCGCTGCTGCTGCTGCTGCTGCTGCTGTACGCTATCTATGCGGTATACGTACGTTGATCCGTTTATCTCTCACTCTCTCATCGTGGGAGTGCCCCCTCCCTGTGCCTCTTTTCCCGATAATACTCGATGCGGGATGGAGTAGTATATGCGTGCACATACGAACCCTATCGTTCTATCATATACCACTGGACGGTATTTGTATATACATTTGTGTGTTTGTGTAAAAATATACGTATATATATGACTCGTGAATAACGCGGATATGCTCTCGATATACGGTACACACGAATATTTCAAACAGCCATAAATTCAACAGGATTATCTCTTTTCGTAATTACGAATGAGCTGTGATCAACATTTTTTTTTCCTTCCATTCTCCGATTGATTCTATCCGGACCGTCCACTCGTCGAGTGAAACTCAATCGATTATTGACATAAGTGTATAACAATTATTTCACTATCATATTTCAGATAGGTCGATGCAAATTTTAATTAGCCTCACGAGGAATGAGCGACACACTGTTGACATAGTTCTCATGTCGTTTTTTTCATTTTTTTTTTGCGAATGGACCAAAATTCTGTCAAATCAATGCGAATTCTCTGAGTGGCCTCGCAGGTATCCTCGGTTACGCGAATGAATCTGTGCTGAACATCTGAATGAACACACAGGTTTAGTTGAATTTTAACGTGTATGACGAACGTTACGTAGAAAAATTTCTTATAAAGAAAAAACCTATCAAATAGTCCACGAGGACGTTCGCATGACCTCTTCGTTCTGTCCTGCACCGTCACTGTTGCTTATAAAAGCAATCTCCGGGAGTACTAATGAAAAATGGGTATGGAAATTGAAAGAAAACTTTGCCACATTATGGGTAACCAACGTGAATAGGTGAAACATTATGCACAGTACCACTCAGTGATCTCATATCTTTTTCTTAAAAATTTTCATCCACACACTGTCAACATTGAAATCAATTTAAAATTTGAAAATTAACATAGTTTTTGTCTCATTTCTTATTATTATTTTCCAACAGAATGTATTACTAATATATTTTATCACGGTATCTCTTTTATAAAATCGATTACATTATTTCGATAAGGCAGTCACGTTTGCAAAAACGTGAAATTAAAGACATAGTTTGGCATTCGTGAGAGCAGCTTCAAATCAAGGTGTGCGAAGGGTGGTAGTCGCAGCTTTTAGGACTACTCGATTTTTCCTCCATTTTATTGCAAAAGTCCTTGCGATTTCTTCGGGATAAAAAATTTGAATTACCGCTACGTCACGTTCGAGTGGATTTTTGATTGTTCCGAACCTGCGAGAAGACCAACATATCTTTCTTGATCTCGTCCTAATTTTGTACAAAGTTTTTCTTATGGAGATAAGACGAAGTTTGGTAGAACTCGCGATCAGTTACTGATATTAATTCCCAAAAAAATGTCAAAATGTCATAAAATCAAGAACGGTCCATCGATTCTTGGAAATGGAGTTTCCCGGGGTTTCGAGTAAAATAGAGAGAAAACAGAAACCTAGCGATGTCTCCGAAATGTATACATATTGCCACACACATATATCTACGTGCGCATGGATATAAATATAACTACAGCCCAACTTGAATCCTCTGACCACTTATATATCCATCGGAATGTCGGGATCCTCATGGGAAATCGAAAGTGGAAACGCTGGCGTGACCGTCGCGAGTTTTATTCGAAGGACAAAACGGAAGTACAGGTTTTTCCGTTAGAAGTTGATTGTAAACTTGTACATATATGTACATAGAGCAAATAAAATGGTAGTATATATGTAATACTAAAGTTTTGTATAGACTCGAGTTTGTTGAAACAAGCTTGGGATCTAGGGGCGTGATTCATCGTTGATAGATAGAGGAGAATAGAAAGAGGCGAGTATCGTGATGTTGTTATGAAAAGGTACCTTCCATATGTTTATATATATAATTATTTATATCTATATGTTGGTTTTATATGCTTGCTTCATTATTGCGGTATGTAATGGCAAAGCGGGGATCTTGCAGATCCGAGGCCAATGAAGGACCCAATTAAAACGCACGGTGAAGAGTATAAAAGAAGAGCAAAGAGACTCGATTTTCATCGTAACCGGTGCGTATTAATCTGGCCTATTCGCTATCTGCATCTTCAATTAGCAGACCGCTGTACGGGCTCCTTTTTCTATAGACTAAAAAAGACTTGCCTGTTGAAAAGTATAGGAATTCAACCGTTACATATATAAACCTATGTGGATATTCGTATTGCTTTCTGTCTGCTGTTTTACTATGAAGATGTCGATCAAAGCAACGGACCCCACGTTTGTAATTGTCAACTCTTTGTTTAATCCTGCTTTGGTGCCTGGAATAAAAATAAATCTCGCTCAAGTCCTTCATTACACACGTGCGACCGTATATACTAACGAAACCATTTTTGGTGGATCGAAGAAACAGGTAGATTTCTTAATGCGAAAGTAGAAAAACTACATGAATTAAGGTCCTGAGGAAACGAGTCTATAGAATTGGCACTCTCGATAAAATCGTGGAGTATTCTCTCTGATCTTCGACCTCGAGTACAGGAATCATAAATGAGGACCTAAATATTGATAAGTCTGATTCCTCGTGAAGGAGAGACAGGAGACGAGAAGAAACAAAATGTCTCGGGGATTCTTCCGATCCAATGTTCCCCAGTATCTTTGAAACGCTATGATGCCTCTAAACACATCGAAAAGGGTAGACGAGAAAACTGAAAGGATTCTTTGTGAGCATTAACTAAAATATATATATGTATGTATCGATCACAAAACAAACTGACGACGAGAAAGTGTATCCACGGTGCAGAGTAGAGACTTTTTCGGAAAATACACACGGAAGAGAAAAAAAGGGAGGCTGAGAAAGCACGGTAAACGCAAAGCAAAGAAGAAAACTCAGTTGTTCATTCCCTTTCTCTCTCTCTCTCTCTCTCTCTTTTCTTCCTCGTGGCTGTTTATCTCACTCTCATTCCCAACCGATTTTTCAACTCTTGTACACATACAACATGTATGCATGTGCACATAGATGACGATATCCAGGATGGTCCACTATAGCGAGGATTCACATGCTCCCTGACGTGTCCTCGGATTGCAGAGGCATGCACGATCGCGGGCGAAACCGCTTTTGCGAAACGAGAATCGAACGTGACTGAGTAAATATTAAACGCGGCCACAGAAACTGCACATATATATTTATACATGTTTCATATAGAAACGAAAGATATCCGAGAGAGAAATAGAGAGCAGGATGAGGATGGCAAGAAATAGTGAAAACGATTCGGTGCGAAGTTGTACACAATTTACAATTTAAACTTCCGTTTCGTTCAGCGTTCAGTTAGATCGTGTACGTGAAAATCCTGTGTTTTCCATCCTATACATTATCGTACAATATTAATAGTACATTTAAAAGCCATATGTATTAGAGAGATTTTAGGATATATGGCTATCGATTACGCGTCGATATAGAGAGAGTGAGAGAGAGAGAGAGAGAGAGAGAGAGTGTGTGTGAGGCCAAAGGGTGCTGGCAATGGTGAAGAGCGATCGAGGGGTTTATTCTCGTGTGTGGCAAAACGAGAATCGTGGATTGACCTCATCGTCTATATAGCACTTGATCCACACCGAACGATTTTTCTTTCTTTTTTTTTTTTTTTTTTTCAACCCTCCACTTGCTTTCTCCAATCTCTCTCGAAACTCGCGGTGTATAAAATCCCTCCAATTGCAAGAATGATACATGGAAAATCCGAGGGATCGAAGTGAGAGATACTTTTTTGCCTACTCCACGGGAGAGGTTTGTTTTTTTTCTTCTCTCGTTTTTTGTGGTCTTTTATTCTTGATATTAATTACACTTCGATACGATATCGCCGTATAAAAAAAGAAAAAAGAAGAAAAACGTTTTTTCGATCGAATGAGATTATTATTTACGACGTGAACGAATAATCACGCCGTTCGAAGCCAATTGTGAACGTCGAGAGCTAGTACAGGAGAAAATCAAGTAGGAATAAGTTTTTTGAAAATATATGGAAATCGAGTAAGAGAGAGAAAGAGAAAGAGAGAGGGTAGAGGGGGGGGAGGGGATATCGATTCTTCGTAATCTGCACGAGTGCATCAATCATTCAGTTGAGAGGATTGGCCGTAGCAAAAGAACAGTAAGAATATAGGACATTCGCAATGATTCGTTAAAAAACGAAATCATATTCAAATTGCTTATTCCCTGGAGCTCTTCGATATTTTTTACCCTTCTTTCCGGAAAATTGTTGTGTTAAACCCGAAGAAGTCATAGAAAAATAAAACAGTCTTAAAACACGATTTTAAAAAAAGGTCCAGTTCGTAGGCGTGTCAAAATATCTGACATGTCCCCTGAAAAATGGAAACATTTTCCATCAGTGACTTTGTCATCTGTAGAGGTATAGAAATAACAGAGATTGAGGATAATCGATCACGAAGAAAAATGTTGGATTTTAGGAAGAAAAATCTTTTTCTGTAGTGAATGCGAAGACTGCATGTTGGAAAAATATCCCCGCGATGTTATGTACACACACACACACACGCGCGCGTGCACTCATATCCATACCTATACACAATACAAAAGGTGGAAACGGAATGGAACACAGGAAAAATGATAATGCATACACGTACGCGAAGAGAGACACGTGTGGTACGGATATTTGAAGAAAAATCCGAATTGTCGTAAAGCTGCAACACAAAAAATATATGTATTCCACATCGTATACACCATGTTCCAGCATCTTCGCGGAGCTTTTACAAAATCTCTGGGATTTACAGTTCTATAACGGTAGGGCTCTTGTGTATGGATTTGGCTGTTGTTTCTCGCAGCAAGAAGTAAACGCGACTTGAAGGTTAAGGAGATATATGAAATCGTCGACTGTGAGGTATACCAGGACTTGAGAAAATCCGACAAACCGTCGAGAAAGCAGCCAAGAGAAAGTACGAAAGAGAGGAGAGACATATATGAAAGATCTCATGAAACGTAAGCTTTGACATGGGCGGGAGTGATGCGCGAAAATGCCCAACTAACATTACATAAACCCTGAGCCTCTGATCATAAACATTTTATTTATCCTGTTTACGTTAACTGTCACATGTGTTTATGCGTTTTGTAGTTATTTCCTTTATTTACAGAGTTAAATATATATTTTTCTTATTTTTTGTTGTGCATAAACGAGTAGAGACATTGACGAAACTTTGCAGTCTACAAATGGCCGAATCAAGGGAAAAGCCATCCGAGAACTTTCTCAAAGTGTTCCTCGGGGCCTCCTTTCTCGATTTTCCGCTCGAAATCCCTCTCCAGCGCGACATAAAACTGCAGGTAGTGTAGGAGAATCCTCTCTTCCAATATAGCGTCCCTCTCGGTGCGCATGTGTTTCGTTTCGTGTATGTACAAAAGTATAGATTTTTGCATTCGGAGAGGTCTCTGACGTGGGAAAATGTGTGGATGCATAGATTATTCACCATTGACTAGTAATGACGAATATTGTGTATACACAGCGAGGGCGAATAGAGGAAAGTGGTGGGAAATATTTGATAAGAAAATAACTATGAATAATTCTAAGGGGGGAAAAATATATAGTATCTTTTGCAGTTTTTTGAGATCTGACAAATACTTCGGGCATTTGGTTTCCTCGTAATCATTACTGATGATAATGTTAATTTACATTACTTTTTGTTAACGCAGAATTTCAGTGGTCGACAACTTTGTGATTCGCTCGTTGAGGGGATTTTTTTTTTTTGCCAAGTCGAGAAGAAAATGTGAGTGGTGAAGGAAGATAAGGGTAGATAAAGGGACGAGCGTCGGTTCGTTTGGTTCAGCGCTTTTTAAACCTTTATCGGACCCTAATCTTTTTTTCTCTCTCTTTCTCTCTCTCTCTCTCTCTCTCCCTATCATTTCTCTTCTCAATGTATTGACTTCTCCCTTTCAAACGAGTTCGCTCTCTATTTCTCGTTCACTGGTGGCAAGTTCCGCCCCTTTTAGTAACAACATCGGCACTTGTTTTATTTTGGTATACTGTTTCTCTCACGATTTTCTGTTTTCTTTTGTTAAATGATGCATAGGAGAGTGAAGAAATAAGGAGATAATAGGAAATAATCTCAGGAAATAGTCTGCCGATTAATTGCAGTAAAGGATAAAGATAAGTGGGTTGGTGATGGAAAGCACCTGCTGTGAAATAACTAGAACCGAACTGTGAACCGTGAATCAAGAGGGAGTGAATAGCCGGGGAGGATAGAAGATGGTAGGATTTTGGGCTATAGATAAGGACGCAAGCTCGTTAGTTATTAAAGACGATTGAGACGAATCCCTCCGATTCTCTTCGTGCTACTTCGGTTAAGTCTCATTCCTCATTGTTCCCAACCACTATCACAGATTTACTATGTCAAAAGGGAGGTCAAAAGAATCCCCCGTCGATGCTCTTTCTAATTGTTCTCTTGCGTGTCCCGAAAATCCTGCTCCATCCTTTCGGCTCTCATTCAGTCTCGTACTCACACCTGCTGAATTCTAGAGATAGGGAAAAAGAAAAGATAATAATCAACAAAGTTTAAGCAATGATATGACTAGGAAAAGGAGCAAAAACGAACTGAAAGTGGCTTTATCAATGGCTCTTCGTACGGAGCTGAAGTTTTTTGATGGATTGGAGCAGAGGATTAAGAAGAAAAAATCACTTTGAAGCATCATTATTCATTGGAGTTTTGCGGTGCTTCGGGGGATGACGATATCCAAAGTGATTCTCGTAAGTCGAGTAATCACGATGGCAGCTTCCCGCTAAAGACGATGGGCGAGAGGGAGAAGTGGAGAGAGAGAGAGAGAGAGAGAGAG
>JACEOJ010005898.1:571095-645724 GCA_013761285.1 Campoletis sonorensis | reverse complement strand
TCTTGGTCCATACCTTTATCTTTTTCTATGCTTGCCGAGCGAGCGCAGCGTTCGTTGGGTCACAGATGTGCAAACTAACGAGAACGAACGGGAACTCACCAGGACCGCGCGCGTGTTTGGCGAAGCGTGTTGCACCGAAACTAGACTCTAAATCACGATAAGCCGTCGTCCGCACTCTCTGCTAGTAGGCCCCTACGATATAACACATCCACATCCACACATCTACGTCTATGTGCTTGAGCTCGCACCAAAACAGGCAAAGATTAGAGAGAGATTCACGCTCTCACGTCCATTCTGCTCCGGCTACTCGACACTTTTTCTTTAAAACGGTTCGAAACACACCCCAAGAGACGAGGGTACTTTTACCCTACTGGCAGGCTCTCCACGAACATGCATCGAATCCCAATCGCCTACGAGCATCCCCCGCGATTAAGAGTATAGCCACCAGCTTAAGCATACGGCAGCAACGAAGAAAAAAAAACTAAAAAGTGGGCTTCGAGGGAGACGAGACAACAAGCAGTTTGCGCTTGCCAACGCCTTATCGTGAATTGAAATGCAAAACTTACGTCGTGAATAACGAAGGATTCAATTCGATAAATGACCCGCTTCGTCTCTAATCCCACCACAAGTTAGTTCAATCAACCTAATTGTGTTTGTTGGAATCGCAACGATTTAATATTCCGAAAACGAATAAGAGCCAACTCGCAAACTCACCCCGTTTATACGCCCATACATACTTTTTTCCACAGCGCGAGATTGCCCCACGCAATGTTTGCCGTTACATTAACGCGCTATGTTGCCTAAACATGCGACATCATCATCTCCTGGAATAATTCTCGATGTAATATATTGAAAATTTGGATACTGCGGTCATAGTTAAACAAATATATGTTGCACTCAGGTTATATTTGGTCATACCTCCCCCGGGACCTTTACCGGATAATGGAATACTTGCTAGGGATGATCGAACCCGTGCACTTTTCACGCTCTACCAGGTTTAACCCCATAATCCAATTACGAAAATGTACACACAGAGCCGAAGCCATCGTTATACTCTGTGTCGTTTCGCCGCGAGTCCCCTTTTGAAATTCAAATGCGGGAGCTCTAATCCCTACCGTTGGAATGGAACATACAAAGTATATGGGCGTTTGTATATTGCTCGATGGGGCAAGTTGCGCAAAAAGATCTATGAACGAGCATATGAAGGTACGATCTAGCTGATGGTATATATTGATGTTCTATTGGGATTCTCATCTGAATACGATGTTGGTATTTCCTGATCATCAAAGCAATAAACAGGTTGCACAGTTGACTCAATGAGCCAACGGCTGTATCTACGGCCACGCCAGGGGAGACTTCTGCAAACGTCAATATCAGAATGGTATTTGCCCGGGAATCATCAACAATCCGTTACCTGCTCCTAGACTAATGCCCAATCCTGCGAGCACAGCTGTGCGTCAACATCCGGTTGTTGAAACCGCAACCATTTTTCCATGATTATTTGCGGACTCATCTTTCTTAATTGCCACTGAGAGTATTCGTCTTCAATAAGTAAACATTCCGGAGCTCAGTACAATATATTTATGGGAGAGCTTTATAATCCCAGAGCGGGCATGGCCTACGACGATAATTCTTTACACTCTCGGTCAAAGGGAAACTTGATTGCTTGGAAGTCATGCTCTGAACCAAACTATTCTATCGATTGAGGTGTCGATCGGAGCGGGATTACATTTGATGTTATCATGACAGAGTATCGTTGGTAGGAAATAAGGTTTGTTCCTAATGAACTACACAAACGAATGTTTCGGACATTGGCACAATCTGGCCAACATTTTGCCCATCAAAGCATATTTTCCATTCTACAAAATATTTTTCTAATCTAAATTCTACCACTATCAAAGTGGCTCCTCCTTTCGACGATGTCTGTGCAAGAATCCACGTAAAACGTATATAGTTTCCCAATGAATCTGCCACGCATAAATAATCCACATTATTGCGCGATTAGTTTCAAACCGACATTCTTCCGGGCTTCCGCGATTAAAGTTCGGTTGCATCAAATGTATTGAAGTAGGTTGTGCATGTATCGCATTAAAATGTTTCATAGCGTACTGTACGGAAAACCGGATTAAACTAGTCCATATTCCAAGGAATAAATCCTCCAAAAATCGCTGCAAAACAACGTACTTTCACTGCAAAAACAAGTGTGTTGTCGAGTGCGTTGAATCAACGCACTACACGTCTTATACGTGAGTTGTTTAGGCTAGGCGTATTTCAACAACACACGTTGCCCAATACGATGTATTGAAACAACGCGCTAGAGCGTGTTTTTTCAACAATACGGCTCTTTCCGTTTAAATACTTTTGCAACACACATTATGGGTGTTAATTCAAAACGGGTAGTAACATTCAATACACTTTGGTGTATTGAAACAACGCGCTAGACCGCGTTCTTCCAACAATACGGCACTTTCCGTTTATATACTTTTTCAACACACATTATGGGTGTTAATTCAAAACGGTTAGTACCATACAATACACTTTAGTATTGAGTTGGATTGGTATGGGAGGGGATGGGATCGTAAAAATCTAAAAAAGGTATACGACATTAAAAATATAACTGACAATGTCATGGTGGGCAATTTTAAATGTCAAATCAATAAAACAATTTTTTGCCAGCGAAAGATGGAAACTTTAAAAAAAAAGATGGAAAGATGAAAAAATCTTATATCGAAGAATACCCATAGAAGCAGGGAATACCCATATAAGGTCTGGCGCTATCGTCGACCGAGCAGCCAATAACAACACTCCCAGGTCGACCAAAAAAAAACGTAAACAAAAGGAAACATGTGTGTTTGATGTGTTAGTTGCAGAATATTTCTGAATCCCCGGTCGTTATAGCAACTTGGCTTTACGACAAATTTCGAAATCATATATCTACCCATTTTTTAAGCATAGAATCTCAAGTCATGAGTGGTGTAGTCGGTAGCGTGCGTGCGTTTAGAAACAGAGATAGGCAGGTAGGGCAGTTCGAATCCTCGATAGGTAGGAAAATTTTCTCCGATAAAATTAAATACAGACCCATATGAAAGGGTCAAATTCCATCGAAGATGGCAAAAAAAGAGTCCGCGGCTACAAAAAAAAAATCTTTTTGTTTCGTTTTCGTTGAAAGAACAACCACTCGGTGGTAAACGTGTATATTCGAGCTTCAAGGTCGAACGCGGTTTAAGCGCATTGATACAACACGGCTAGCTGCGTTGTTACAACTCGACGACACGCGTTGATACAACACGGATACCTGAGTTGATACAACACGCCCTCACGTATTGATGCTACACGTCTAACTGCTCTTCTAGTACCACGTGGTTAAAAATGCTGGAACAACACGAATAAAACGTGTTGACTTGAACAACAACGCGGCAAGAAACGTGTAGAAAACGGCCTCAACGTTTACACGCCTAAAGCGTGTTGAAAAAACACATTTGTTTTTGCAGTGTTGTTATTTCCAACGTATACATTTGATCCCTCGAGTTTAGCACGCCGTTCTTTCGTGATGTCCACCTATATATGTGTCTTTCTCTTTTGCTCGGAAAACTTGTAATGAAGCGGGTTGCCGAGTGTTTTCGCCCTTGGCTGCAATTCCGCTCATTTCAAATGAGGAAGTAAATGCCTTCTTGTATATATAAAGCGGAGAGGCCGGAAGTGCAAGAAAGCTTTCGAGTTCGGCCACATACGAAATGGTATCAGTGTGCATTTCCCAAACACATACATATCTTGAACTTGTGTGTATCTAGAGCCTAGAGAGGACATCAGAAGTAGTAATGGAGGCAAGTAGTGTAGTTGAGGTAAAACAGTTGGGAAGGAAAGCTAGCAGCGGTTGCAGTGGTTCATGAGGAGTGGGGCGGGAAGAGGGCGAGTGCAGAATGCGAAACTCGTAGTGAATTGGAAGCTTGGAAATGATGGTGGGGAAACGTAGCGCGCGCGAACAAACTGTGCCAAACTAAAACAACTGAAATCGGCAAACTAAATCACAATACACAGCTCAACGGTTCCCCCTCTATATTCCTCGCACTCACACATTGCTTGAAAAGTTTTTGCGGCAAGCCTTCCTCGATACACAAACATGGAAGTAGCCATAGTGAATCTAGGGACACGATCCACATTGTACCCCGTTGAATATCATGCTTCCTGCGTCTTTTTGATTGTTATATGTGGATATGGATTTCTGTTACATAGCCGTACGTGAAGTTATAATGCGTATGTGTTACGTACATATATATCCATATGTTCGAGGATACGATACTGCACGGAATCTCAAGTTGGCAATTTTATTACTTTTTTCCTCTCTCTCTTTCTCTCTGTCTCTCTCTCTCTCTCTCTCTCCATTTCCCTCTCACTCTTTCCACTTCTTCGCGCTCTCTCGAGCTTAGCGAGATTCGAACGGGAAAAGCTATTGCGAAAGTCACGATGTTCGATGCCTGTACACGAGAAAATATATATTCGGATAAAGGAAAAAGATGAATAAAGAAGAAATAATGGAACAAAACGTATGAACAGAGTATGACACGAGATCCGCAGAATCTCGAGTGCGTACTCCTCGTCCCGGACAAATGGACTCTACCAATTCTGATGGATATATCGACTACGCATCTTACTTCAGTCTTTTTCAAAATTATCCTCTCCCATTATTGTTTATCTTTTCATGTATCCCCGTACATTTTTCTATTATCCTTCTTTACATTCCCTCGTTCACACGTCCTGCAGTATTTTCTACGCGAAGAATTCTTGTATCTTTATTGTGTGTACGTTTCGTTCTTACACATCTGTTCAGCACGAATCTTACTCTCTAACTTTTATGGAATTACACAGAAATTTTGGCATGCTTGAACTTCGACCGAAAAATCCACGAAATTCAATCTTTCGTTTTTGCTTGACAAGTTGAATCGTACATCGATGAGTTTTCAATTTAAAATAAATACAAAAACGAGACGTCTTATTTAAAAATATAGTTTATAGATAATTTCCCAATTTTCGCTAGCATTTTATAAATACATTTTTTAACGGATTACCAATCCTCACATCGTTCATGAATAAAAATCAAAGATTTCGCCATCGCACCGAAAATAATAGCTGATGAAAAATGAACGAAAAATATAACCAACTATGAGTATAACTCGCTTAAAATTGTGGCGATACGTTCGATTTTCGAGCTTTTCAACGGTTTTTGAAGAAAAATAAAAATAAAATAACTGTGGCTAAGGGGTGGATAGTGCTCATCCCTATTGATACGGTGAATGTGAGTGAGCATTAATATAAATTCGCATATATGGAGAGATTGAGCCAACAAATTCAGCAGGTTTTCCGCACTCGTTGGTGAAAACCAAAAAAAAAATCGCGACCGTTCTGATTCGCATGGCGCACTATCGTATCAAAAGTGACATGTGAATTGGACGGTATATGTTAGCCGTGATGCGTGAATCATCGTACGGCATGGTGCACCAACTGCTGGTGCAACCAACGCGCGAAATGGCTAAAAGTGCGATGGGACGAGGGGTTGAATTTGCGGTGATGTGCAGCAGCAGGTATTGCCTCGCGCTCGAATCACGGCCTTTTCAACGACTCTTCGATTGCTTTGGCAGCTATATGGCAGGGGACGCGAGGCATGCTAGTTCCGAAGTGAAGAGTAATGAGAGATAGCGAGGAATACGGAAAAATAGGGAGTGAAGAATAGTAAAAAAAAGACAAAAGATCCGATGAAAAAAGTACCTGTTATCGAGTGTTGGTAGCGCGAAGCCAGCTCGTTATGCATCGTGAGTGAAGCAGCAGTTATATCCATTTAGCTACGGTATCTGTTTAGCTATTTTTTTCAACTTTTTCACGAGCTGCCGAACTCAAAAGAGCAATTAGGTCATGCTCATATAGCTACATGCATATATAGCCTGTCTCAAAAATCGTGAACAAGGTTGCATTTCTCACGAAATATGTAGGTTGCACAAATCTGGAAAGAAAACTCTTTTGTCATTTTATTTTTTGATCATTCACGAAATAATCATTAAAACTAGCAAATACCAATTGGACGCTTGAGTAATAGAGACGGTGGACAGGATTGAAGGTAAAGGCACTTACTCCACTCTACGCTTTTGCCTCTCTCAGCACCGCCAATTCGCTAATTCTAATTAAATTAATATCTCATCAACGGTGTATTGAAATGAAAGATCTTTACGGTTTCGCTTTTTTCAAAACTAAACATCAGTTTATAGAAATCGAAAGTTTTGCTGAAGTGTCTCTTCGGTACATACGCGCGTGTAGAGCACTCGAATACGAGATACACAAGAGTTCTGTGAGGATTTGCGTGGAGAGGTTTTTGTGGCTAGAATCTAGCATCCGATATATCAATAAAACACTCATTTTTGTACCATAGAGTCGAATCATAAGGCAAATCTGCGTGAAACTAACACAGGAAATCCAAAAAAATATCGAGTAGGCTAGTACACACGCAGTATCAGAACTAAGGAAAAATAATACGTCTTCCCTCGTCGCTTAAGGAGAAATGAGCAAAATGATGGTACGCGAGGGGAGGCCGAGTGAGATAACAGGAGTGTTTGACGTAAATTAACAGAATGTACTAGAAAACGTAATTCAGTAGTCTCGCCAACAATTCGCAAACTTCCCTGATACATTAATGTACTCTTAGTAGAACGGAAATATGAACGTGAGTACCGTTCCAATGCTCCAGCGGAAACAAAATAAACTTCCTGCGGTATAATTAATTGTGGAAGACCCGCAAGGCCGAAAAGCTTTTTTTTTCTTTTATTACTCGTTTTTTATTTTGAACCTATTGAAGGGCTTTTTTTCATAACCTCGTTTGTTCAAAACGTGCCTTTCGCTACTTTTGAAAGTGCAAAGGTGATGCTGAACGTATTTCGAAAGATTGTAGAATATTTATTCGTTGGAATTAAAGATTAACAAGTGCATTCAAATATTTTTAACCTTTTTTTCTCGATACATACAAATGTATAAAAATACAGTATATCTTTGATAGCATCAGTTAAAGATCAGTTTGTTTGATCTGCTTGCGTACCGTCAACGTATGCTCCGCGTAAACTTCCTGTTCTTTTTTTCATTCTCCATCTCCCTTTCCCTTTTGTCACTCGATCGTTCGGTGCTTGCGCTAACACTGAAAAGGAGACTCTTCCACTTATTTAAGCCTTTTGCTGCTCTAGGTGAGCTTCGTACCAAGGACCATTGAAAGTCAATGATTTAGCTCTAGTAGAATAGTTGAGCAGCTGTGAAATGTTGGAGAAAATCAGGCGAAAAAGTCGCGGAGATAGAAAGTTCGGATGAGTGTACAGAGAACAAGGGCTTTCTCAGAGTATCGCTTGAATAACCAGAAAAAGCATTAGTTTTTTTTTATCTCGCTCTTTTTCCCTCTTCTTTCTACCTCTTGCAATAATATAATTACTATTCCTGATGAGCCCTTCGACTCTTCCATTTTTACACACTTGGTCGCCCCTCGAGAGCAAATAACAGAATCGACTGCAGTGGACTTACTTTCTTCCCTGCGTCCTCTCACATTTTTTTTTCTTCCTGCTCGAGAATTTTTAGTAACGCTGATTGGATGTTTTGCTTCGTTAGGAAATTTCATTGTCTTCCGTCGTGCAACGAGAGATGGAGAGAATCAGGCTCCGTGAAAGATTTCTAATACATGTTCAGAAAAAAGAAATAATATCTTTGCAGTATAACCTTCGTTCACATATGATGGGAAATTTTAAATATACAATCACGAATTATCGATTAATACTAATTATCATAAATTCTTATATTCTGTCGACCAAGCTTCCAAACAATCTTACCGAAAACTCGAGCAACGTCAAGAACCGAAAAAATGTATGAAAAATATTAACCCATGTTCCTTAGGAAAAAATAAAAATGACGAATGTATAGCAGAACTCTTTTTGTCTCGCATCTTCGACGTTCCCTTTTGAACTTTAATTTAAAAACATGACGATCCAATATGGTTAGAATCCTTTCCGCGATGTTACCTCACGTTTTATTATTTTTATGCTGGTTCGCGCTTAAACCTTCATCCCTCGTTGATTTTTCATTCATTATAGACACACACACAGATATGTATTCATATACACATATTTGTGTAGAGAGCTTCCAAAATGCACGGGCTCCTTTCCAACCCACAGCTTCGTGCGATCTCATGGTGCGTGCCTAATCCCTACATGCTTGTGTCGTCAGTGTTGCTATAGGATGATCGATGAAGTGATGACATGAATATTGTGACGGAGATCTCGAAGATCTGTACATATATATACGTTTCCTCATCTCTGTCTCGCTATCTCTGTCTCCCAGGGTTATTTGATTGTCATGCAGGTGTTGACTCGACGTATGCCTCGCACATATCCATATATACGGGTATATAATACAATAAATTATTATAATAAATCGTATATAAGAGAGAGATCATTCGGATCACAGTGATATTCATTGAAGAGAAAGACCTGGTCACATATATCCACTTATATATTTCGTGTCCGCCCTTTCTTCAGTGCCCGTTATTATTTTTTACCTTCTTACGAAATGAAAATTCCTCATTGTTGTACAACGGGGTGGATATTCTTAGACACTGGTTCGAATCCCAATATTGTTATACCACTTTATCTCGTTTTTTTTTTCTCCCTTCCTTTTTTTATCTCTATATCCTGTTACCTCTCTTCTTTTCTTGACTATTGAGGCCTGCTCCCTCGAAGGACCCACGATTCAAACGTTCTTGTATGCTTCTCGGTTAATATGAAGTTAAGAATTTAATCTTGTTTTCATCTGCTTCTCTCTCGCATTCTATTTCTGTATATATCTTTCGCTCTGGTCCCGCTCGCAACATTTCCGGAATGCGTTTTATTCGCTTGAAAAGCTGTTCGAAATGTATCAAACTCGAATACAGGCATATTGTGAGACCGGGAAAAATAAGAAAAGAGGAAAACGTCACGAAAACGAGGCTAAGGGAACGAAACGAAAGACAGGACTCGATGCTTCGAGAAAATACGAAACTCATAACATTCTGAAAAGTCAAGTACATAAAACCATGCCCTAAGCTACTTCGACTTACTGTATACATGTATTTTTGCGTGTTATTCTTGTCGTCCGTTTGCGCTAGACTTCATATAAACAAACAAAGAAACCACTTTGTGTAATGACGTAAAGCTGTCTCTCTACAATAATGTCAGTACATCCTTAAATTGATGGCAAAAGACGAGATTTGTTCTCGTTTCACCAATTTCGATATTATACGTCACTTCCATGTTTGTCGTTGAACAATACGGCAGAGAAATTCTGCTTATAATATTCTACGAATCTTCGTCAAAACCCGAGGAAGAGAGTGGGAAAGAGAGAGAGAATAAACGAGACGAAAGACAAGGTACACCATTGTCTCGGTAATGTATATAACAACAACGTAACAAGAAATTCTGCAGAGGCTTACGATCGTATTTTAGACTCCTCTCTGGTTCTCTCTATTCCTCTCTCGTTATCGTCCAACTAGTACATCGTCTTTCAGACTAAGAACAGAACAAAGTGCGGTAAACTGTCCGTACGATCAGTCCAATAAGGCCCCTGCAGTATTTTATTCTATCTCTGGAACTCTTTCTTTCCTGCTCCTTTTATTTTTTGTCCTGTATCCCCGATTCCACGTGGTGGAAATTTCGGGCTCTTCTGTATTTCAGTATATAGAACAACATTTTTACCAGCCGAACAAGATCGATGTCATTTTAGTATGACTTTAGTATTTCCATAAAAGAAGCGAGGTGTGATGAGATTGTAGTATTAATTATTATAGAAGGGCCTTCTATCGCATCTTCGAGGATTTAATGTATAATTATTTTTTGTTTTATAGTTTCAGGAATTCGACGTATTCGGTAATCCGAAGAATTCAATAAATTGCCAATTATTTCCGAGTGAAATAAATGACAAATTGATCGCGAATCATCATTAAAAAAAAAAAAAGAGAAATCCACATTGGTAACTTTTCACCATCGCTGCGCGGTATAATTCAATCATTTTATTTCAATCAGAAAAAAACTTTTTTCCGGAATGAATAATTGATTATTGTGATTGATCGATTATCTCTATTATTTTGATGAAATTTGAATTGTATAGTGTGTGTCAATGGTGTACGAAAGGTGGCATTTTTTTGTGCGCTCGTTATTCAAACACAAAGTATAAAAACCCGCGTGAATGCGTCCTTGAAGCTCAAGGCAATCCCTAATTAGGATCTCTTGTCATGGACTCTCACATGAGACTGGTTATTTTTCTTTCGTTTTTACGTCGGAATACACGTACGAAAACGACCCACACACTTAAATAAATTGAATTTCTGTTCTCTTCGTCGCTAAAGTCTGTGATAAAGTACAAGATTCAAAATAATATACAAAAAATCGTGTTGTATGACGACTCACTTATCCGTGAGAATTATTTCGTGATTAACTTGAAAAATCTCCGTACATCAGTTTCTGAACTTGAAAAAATAACAACAAAAAAATTGAGGGACCGACTAAATATTTTGACTTCACAGCGCCCTATTTTTCTCCTACCCCTCCAATTTAAGGCCTTCTCTTTTTAATGCGTGACACGTTTCGTGTCGCGCGAGAAAATGTTTCCGCAGAGAAATATTTTGTTTTGTATCAGAGGGGCCGATGAGAGAAGACCTCACGCACACTATTCCACATGTATATTTATATATCGACACGCATATACATTTATACTAAACTATATATCTGTTGAAAAATGTTGAAACGTCATCGTTCATTAAGAATCCATTCTGGCTCCCCTATCTTGCAAGTGACGGGAGAATCAGACCAAAAGAAACCCGTGGACTAAGTATGACATGCGAGAATTTCTGCTCCGCTCTATCGTACATTTTGTATATTCATACATACATATATAAATATGTTACATAGATTCTGAATATTCCTAGAGCTTTCGGGCGGATGGTGGAACGAGGTTTTTCCAGAACTCCGTGCTCTTGTTGTTATGAAGTTAAATAATTCTAGAAGTCATCAAAATAAAGGTCAAAAATATCACAACGGTGAATTAAAGTATCAATAAAAATGAAATCAACCCTTCGCTATGTGTTTTTTTTTTCGCACCAAGAGAAAATATACGAAAGACTATTCCTATGAATTCTTGTCCTATCGGACACAAAAAAAACCACGAGTGCAACTGATGGGGACAGAATACGAACGTATGTATTTATATATACGGCCAAATTACATATCGGAATTTACACGAAACGGACTTTTAATCGATATGGAGTGCCGAATAGTGCAAGCTTGATCATTTCCAATGTAGAGAATCGAGAACGAGGGAAATAGGTCCGGAGTGTGTTATGTAGAGACTACCATAGAACACAATAGTTTCCAATAATTTCCGCTCCCGAATTGACATGCTCTTCATCGAAAATGGAATTTTAGCCATATATACATAACATACGATCGAAATGGAAATTTCATTTTGGGAAAAGGCCAATTTTCGGATCATTTTTTATTTTTATGTTCAATATTTTCGTGATGCGTTTAAAAAATAAATTCGAATATTCATTCTCGGGCAATTAATATCAAATTTCATTGATTAATTCGCACGACTATATTTTAGAATTTTACTCAATCGAGAAATATTTGTCGCGCATTTTTTGTTTACATCTAATTGTCCGTTTTAGAGTTGAACATTTCTTCCAATCCTAGCCTTATTAATTAGAGTCAAAAGTAATGAGCTCCTGATACAGTGATTGTGAGATTTGAAATAGCTAATCATTTGCGATAAACCATTGTGTCTTAAGTCATAATTTTGGTCTTCGAATATTTGCAATCCTCACAGAATAATACGACTCAAAGTCGAGTTCCACAAGTAGACGGAGATTCGACAAACAGGTCGCTGTTGATTTCCGAAATCCCCGATGCAATGTGAAAAGGGAGATGGTATTATTATTATTTTGTACAATAATGAGGAACTTCGTCTTTAAAAATTTGGCTGGGCATATGATTTTGGGAATGAAAAGAATTGAAAAATAGACAGTGGGCAAACTTTTGATTTAAATCACGAAACGTTAATTTGCGGTCCCATTGTTCGTGCGTGTATAGCCATGGGGCAAAATTTGCGTTAGAATGACAAGCGATTTGGTCAATGACGATTCGTTAAGGAAAAGAGATAGAAAAAGAAAGGGAGCGTAGTTGATCGATTGCCGGGGCATGGATGCAACGACTGGTACATTGAGCCGGGGGTGAGTCTGGGTGAGGAGGTGCCGTAATTAAAACGCCATGGCGGTGGCGCCCAGGCGTCTCCAAGAGTGACATCTGGTCTCGTTCTGTGCCCGAGAGTCTTCCTCAGGGCGAGATGTGGCGAGATATATACATTAGAACACATATACAATTCAACGATGGAACGGTGTTTGCAAGAGTTAGCACAGAGATGAGGGAGAGAGAGAGAGAGAGAGAGAGAGAGAGAGAGAGAGAGAGATCCCGGCATCGGTGACACACAGCCTCGAGGCCACAACCAACCAAGACTAACACTATGACAACAACGTTTCTCGGCCTTTCGTCGAGATCGTTCTCTAGCTCCCTTTACACCAAAATTCATATATAGATATATGTTTCGAATTCAAAACCGTTTCCTCTCTCTCCCTCTCTTTCTCTCTCTCTCTCTCTATCGCTCTCTGTTCCCTTCCTCTTTGAGTAGAGCGAAATTTCGCAAAGACGTGATTCGTACACGCTCATACTTCCTCGCATTATTCCAAGCGTGATTACAGCTCGTCCTTTGCGTAATTGGAACACAAAGATACCTCTCTCCCATCGTCTCGTTCTTATTGTCTTATTTTTGTTAATTTTCATCCTACATTCCGAAATTCGTCGTACGTTTTTCGTCAAAAGGGAATATATCTGAAAGCCATCTTTGACAACGTAGAGTCTACAGAAATTCATATTGTGGTATTGGATAGAGAGAAACCAGCTAATTTGCTATACATCATAACCCGCAATGTGTCATCTCAAATTAGCCGTCATCGCTTCATTAATTCATATATAATTCATCACGTTTATCGAATTTTTGAAAAGAAGAGTACAGCAGAATATTGCAATTATAAATTCATGTGCTATAGCTCCCCTTCACATTCGTTGAAATTTCTTCGTTGAATTCCATTCATGCTTAATTTTTGTTAAAATTAATTGCGAGATTACGTAACGAAATGGAAGTATATAGATTTATCGATTCGGAATTTTCTGCTGTACCATTTTGTTCGGTTCGTTACATTTTTAATTCTTTCATCCTAAATTCAAAATCGTTCACATGCTTGTGAAAAATGTATCAAGTTATCAACGGAAAACGATTTTTTTTCGAACAGTTTTCAAACAACAGTAAACTTACTTGATAAAAATGGACGTAAAGTTTTCCAGCAGTTTCGAGATCATCGCTGTGTACAAATTTAAAAGCGAATCAATCGGGCTTTTGGAGTATGTCATAAAACGTAGAGAGTCCAAATGAAAGTTTTAGTTCACTTCGGACTAGAGACGAAAAAGTAAAGAGAGACACGGGACAACTGCGAGGAGGATGTAATTGTTTCGTTAGTTAGACAGAGAGTGCACTTTTATTTCCCTCTCGTAAAAAACACACACACACACACACACGAAACTAAAATAATGCAAAATGCATGAAAGGTCAAGAAAGCAAAGCGCTCCTTTCTTGTACTCGTTTTTATAGTTTGGAATGACGAATTTCATGAGACTCTTTGCCTTCCAGTGTATTCATAATGAATCGAGAAAGAGGTAATATTGCTTCTCAGGGTAAAAAAAAAACACCTCTTCCATATGTGATTAGAAAATAATATACGAGTCTGCTAAAGTTAAAGACGTTCATTTAAAAGAAGCACGCAGGAGCAAAAAAACATAAAAATTCCTGACCTCACCAGCAGCAATCTGTGCTTTTATCAGAGAATTCCTGGCGGGAACGACGGAAAAGTATAGACTTGCTGCGATTTTTTTGCAATGAGTAGTTCCACACGGGAGTTTCTCTAATTCTAGGCTCGCCTAAGCACTTAGACTCGTCTGAGAAATGCATTGGAAGAAACACAAGCGAAACGCGATGGGCGTCAAAAGCGTTTTGAATCATTGCCGAAAGAAACAAAAATACAGACTTCTATCTGGCAAAACCGCCGGGACGTGGTATCTTCGAATAGTTTCTATAATTGTGGATTGGGCGCTAAACGTTTGGTTATACGTCGACTTCTCGGAGAGCAAGGAAAAAACATTCCGATACTATAGAGTTAGGAAATATCCCAGACGAAAGTAATTAGGCTTTCGAAACTATTCATACGGACATATACATAAATAAATATATGTGGCTATATTTCACGACCATTAATATTTATTTTATTGGTATTTCGTCCTCACAATGCAACGAGATGTGTTTCTGTAATTCCATGGTTGAAAATGCGGCGAGAAGCGTTAAATCGGCAGCTCGTGTGCACCAGACACGGTCCTCGAGTCGGGGGTGCCTGGACTCGACGGTGAATCGCTCAGGGCCGACGTCAGGACCTCTTGTTTCTCTCTCTCTCTCTCTCTCTCTCTCTCTCCCTCTCTCTCTTTTCCCTCCCCTTTCCTCTGTTTCTCTCGATCTTCAAGAGGGACACGTTTCGTCGATTCCCTCGCGAGCCACTCGACACAACGAGATGCACTATGTGCAACGCACACAAGCGCATACAAACACAAACACAAAGACTAACGCGGGAGGGAAGCCGGGTAAGCTGCTGATTTTAGTCGAACAGAGAGAATACGATAGAGAAAGAGACGGAGACCCAACGCTATTGGGGGATCATGGTGATTATATGCGCATTTTGAACGCAAGGGGACGCTCTTAGGGTGCTACCAGTTCGCCATTGGATCCTATCAGCTTCTCTCTCCCTCGTTTACAAAATGTATGAGGTTGGCGACCCGTAGATAGTATTTCAGATAAATTTGATGCCAGAGAGACTCGTGTATCTCCGCATGAATACACGAGAAATTACAGCAAACTCTATGAACTCGACCTCCTTGTATTCGTTTACAATACGCATTTTCATTCTCGAAATAAATCTCATTTTTGTTCAATAGCTTATTCATTTATTTTTGACCAAATTACTTCATCCATTTCCATCTTATTTCAAATTATGCTATCCATTTACTTTGAAGTATTAATAATCTTTCTTTCAATCTTAATTTTCGCAGTGCTTAATGGCATACAATTGCATTTCAAGACTTTTCCGTCTTTATATTGGATATTAATTTTATTTCGTATATTAATCGAATTTGGCTCCATTATTCAATTTTTAAAGCTCATCAACCAACCATTTCATCTTGATAAAAGCCACGAACGATATCGCAACGAATATTGAAATAATTATACCTTTTCCAGCACCATCTTTTGTCACGGCTGTGACGTCGTCTTCTGAATGATTTTCGACCGCAAATTTTTGACGGGCGCTCAAATTTTCATAAATATACAAATTACCCACCAAGAGCGATCGGTGCGCCCTCGGTGTATGGCGCCAGTGATCACATAGTTAAGCAGCCTCGAATGAGGTTTGTATACTTGGTTGGGTGACCGCTTAGCCATACACCGGCTCGCGTACATCAATTGCTGAGCGAAGACGATTTTTTCTGAGTTCCCGATGGTTCTAACCAACTGAAGTTTAATTTGAACCTATAGTCGTCTGTCTGGAGTTTCAATTCGCCCTCGGACAAATGCGATACAGTAGGAAAGTGTGGCTGTGGGCAACACTTTGTATACGCAGAAACATTAAAAAAAAATATAAAAAAAGAAAAATCCTATCTACTCTGTTCAATTCCGTATATAATCTTATTTTATTTTTTTATGCAATCTTTAATTATCGAATGAACACACAAATTCTAATAGTCCCAAAGTGTTCAGACTTTCAAGTGTGTCTATGGCGTTAAAAATATTCGTATTGGAGAAGTCAGAGATGAGACAAAATGAAAACAAGAAAAAGTAAAGAAAAAAAAAAGTATTTCTCAGGGTTGTATAAGATTGGAGAGGGGATTTGAGACTGCGTCGTGGCACACGTTACAAATCGGAGGGTTGTCTCACCACTGTACATTGTGTCCATATATATGCATCTATTGTTTTTTTTCCTCTCTTTTTTCCCCTGGTCGCCATTCTTTTTCACAAACGTACTCGTTAGCTCTATACATATATATTATAGCTCTCCTCCTCGTGTCCCCATTTCGTTGTCTCGACGCCATTCCACTTACGAATTGCACCTCTGTTCTTGTCCATTTTTTTTCTCTATCTTTTTTCCCCGATTCACGGAGTCGCGGTCGTTTCGGTTTTTGGACCTAAATTCTCGTTTCTTTGACTCAGATTCCGACGAAAGAATTCATCGCCATACTTTTACAATATTTTTGTTTCTTTCCCCATGTTTTTTGTTGGAACAAGTGACAACAAATCTTAAGTTGAATTGTGCCAATTAATTCGTAAGTTTTTCTCGGTCAGTCTCATTTTATACAGCGTTATAATTAGCGGATACGACATTTATTCATGTGCGGTATATACGTCGTTATTAGTACGTATGCTTCAACAAGAATATTATGAATGAACGGGTCTACCAGCCCCACCCGGATGAACCAGTTTTACCATTGACGCATGCAAGAGCGTTCCGACGATACTCGGTATATTATGTAACCGTTAGACACGAGACTCTATTACAGCATTTGACTCACTTAACAAATGTGCTATGCACGACGAGGCATAACGCCATCTTTAAGGTCATGTGTAGTGACATTTATATATCACATTAATACGTTTATAAACGGGTTTACTAATCTATATCTGATAGCATTTATCGGGCAGTAGGTCCAGCGTGTAAAGAAGTGGAACGTTGCAAGACTCTCCTCCAAGAAATATCGATGCACTCTTTTTTTGTATAAATTTAAATGGAAAGGGCGAGGTGTAATTTTGACAATCAAAAATCGTTTAATTTCATCATTTTGGTTATGTTATTTTTGCACATTTTTTCAATACTCCAAAAGTTATTTACTTAAAAATCTTGAATGCTTTCGTTTTTTATACGAATTACACGTAACCAGGTAGAGAAGTTTGAACAAATTATAAACGTATACCCGTCGGGTTGTTTTGACAATAAAAAGTTTATATTTGTTTATAAATATTTACAACTCTATACTGAAATGAAACCGCAAGAAGAGACTAATTTATTCAACAACTTCCATAGGGCAAGTTGTAACGTGGAGTCTCGAAGAATTCTCACTTCTCTCTCTCTCTCTCTCTCTCTCTCTCTCTCTCACACTCGCCCTTTCTCTTTCATCCTTTCTTTCTGTCGTGGTTTCTTATCTCGCTGGTGTGATCGATGGCACGACGGGACCACTCCTCGCGAACGAACTTGCATCCACCTCTTCTCCAGCCCCTTCTCGGCAAAGATCTTTTGGAGTTCGCGTTCGCTGCAGAAACGCTTCGATTTATACATACAGTTACGAAACTAGTCGCGGCAGAAATAAAGATAGAGCGAGAGAGTGAAAAGGAAAGAAAGCCAGAGAACAGAAGCGAAGTAGTCGCAAAGATCGAAGTGAAACTCGAGCTTAAGAACTTCTTTGTCAACTTTCGTAGTCTCAACTCGTTTCTTAAGTTCCTCATATACATACAGATATAATATATTGTATGTCGCATATGTCAGTTGCAAAAGGATGAATGAAAGATCGCGAATAACTACCCTGTAAGTTTACGAACTAGTTCCGGACTTAATTTACATCGGTATTCAAACTTTATCCTCGAAATGTGTTTTTATAACTCCGGTGAACTTCGTTCTCAATTAGTTAATTAGAATAAAAGTTTTATCGTGGATTAAAAAGTAAACAAGAAACTGAGGAAACAATAAAACCTTTTTCGATTCCTTCAGCGTAAATGGACTGGAAAACTTGCTTGCTTTATTTTTTTTCGTTTCGATCTTTGCTGTTGCGCGTTCCTACACATATATCGTGTCTACCAAACTCTCCAGACATTTATTTCTGTCCTTACGTTTATACGCTTCTTATCGCTACGTCCAATCGCGACTCCGATGAATCTGCGCAAATATATACATGTATATATATCCTATTGGCGAAAACGGGCAAGATCGCCTCCTCCGTCCATTTCGCAGCCCTTTTGTTTTTTGTTACGAACATTTTTCTTTTTTTTTTTCTTCCACAATAAAGAACAGCTCCGATGACTTTCTAAGAATCTCATTTTAGCGTAGGAGAGACGACTTGCCTTGACGGACCATTAGGGTCAGAGAGTTCGTAGGCACGACGTGTAACTTTATAATAGTTGATAAAACTATTAAAACTTTATAAACAATAAATACATATTATTATTTTTAAAAAATAATGATTCCTATTCAAACATAGTTTAACACCTAAGAGAGAATTGTCTCCGATCGAGAATTTCTGGGGTTATTTTTGCATTTAAAAAAAATTCGACATCCGCCCTCATAAATATTCGGGCGAAACATCATGCTCCATTTTTTTATTGGACAAAAAAGTGTTGGAGCTAAGAAGACAGACACACGCATCAGAAACGTTTCTCGAACGAATGAAAACAAAAAAAAAAGAAACAAATACGTGAAACGTTTGTAAATCACTGCACGCGTTCCAGCCTCGTAATCTCAGTTTCGTAAAATCTTCTTTCTCTTTTTTTCTTCTTCAACATGAAGAATGAGATAAACGTGGCTCGACTGAGAGAATAAACGACAAGGAGAATGGAGCATATGCGAAAATAGTGAAAGAGTTATAGAAGTCAGAAGAATTCTATGTTTTTTTCTTTCACCGTAGTCGTTTATTGTCACGATGAAAACACTTTCTGGATTATTCATATATTTTTTTTTTGTATCTTTATTATAGGAACATAGTTAAGATTCATAAGAATTATTGATCGTCAGCATCATCATTGCTTATACTATTATTTCTTTATTACTTGCATAATTTGACAAGATAAGTAAATATATTCAAAATGCATATATATTGGCTTATATGGATATTGATATAGGTTTGTAGATGCGTATTGTTGCGATCGTCAACAGGAAGAGCGATGGTCGGTGTCATCAAGACTAACCGGATCTCACTTCCCTCGTTCGGTTGTTCGTTGAAGAAAGATCCCCCCGTCGAGTGTAATCTGCTGGTGAAGATGCGTCACGTTTTCGGTTAACAGGGTGTCCGGCTAATCGAGTTGGGAAGAAAGATCATTGATCGCGTATACATATACGCAGACTGCGCCGGTGTGTCCTCGGCATATGTTCCTTTTCACTGTCTCGCTCTCTCTTTCCCGATTACCGTCTACGTTTCAGTGTCTTGCAACATGTAGAATAAGGCGTGGGTGTCACGCACGAGACCCTGTCAGCCTAGTGCGGCTTCCTCGTGCTCGTTCTCTCCACATATGAGTGCATAGATATATAGGCTTTTCCAAATAAAACTCGACAACTTTAGGTTGTCAGGATTGAGTGAAGATTTCGATTTTTTTCATGAGAATTCATGACAGGGGTCGAGAATTAATCATTCGTATAAATATCATCTATTTTTATCCATTCGAAATTTCTTTCTTTCTTTGCTTTGGATAATATAATTCTTTCCACAGATTAAATGCTGCGATCTAAGTATTTAATTAGCTTGGGTATCGCGAGTAATAAGAGCTCCATAAAAGTAAATATTTGTGTGTATTGTAGGATGTCTAATGAATTTTTAACGTTAAAATAAATATTCTTTAAACTTCTCCTGGGACCTGCAGGTCTTAGTGCTTCTCGACGAAATGGGATATCCCCGGTTGTACACTCGTCCGTCTTTTCCTGGTGATTGAACGGGAAGCAGCGGGTAATGTGCAGAAGGCAAGGCTTATTATCACACTCCATGGTTTTCTCGCCATACACACATCCATCTCTATCTTTACGTACATATATAACTGTATATAGATATAAAGTATGTCAGACTGCACTTAAAAAATACGGAAGCCCGGTGAAGACAGGGTTGGAGCAGAGGTAACCATAAGTGAGCCTCGAAGGATCGTCTTACTATGAGGAGGGTGAAGAGGATTAGTTAACGTCATCGTCGTCTTCGTCATTGGTGTTGGTTACTCTTCAAGACCGTTCGAAATCCATCCTCATATCAATTGGTTAGTAAGAAAAGGACGTATGTTAGGTAACCCGAAGCTTCAAATCTCATAATTTACGTCCTTTTCTTATCGAGACTCTCTCAGTGTATATATGATATAAATATATTCTACCACGTTCTTTTATTCGTCTTTATGATCCATGACACCTTTACGAATGACATGAGGGAAAGAGGACTCTGGTACGTTTCGCCGGAGGGTCTTGAACCTTGGCTTGATTGCAACGAGTTCTGCCTAGTCTTCATGCACTTGCTATAATCAACTCGTATGTGTATGTGCTTTACGTCGATTTCTAGCAAACAAAAGGACGTAGCGTGGACAATTTGACAGGTAAAATTTAGTACACGAAAGGCTTTGAGTTTAGAAGTTTGTACGTGTATTTATTGTTCTCCATCCTATGTACATTGTGGTTCAACCACGTTTTCACTTGTACCTCCTTAGGCTATCAAGAAATTTTCCTTTCTCTCCATGTACGTATATATACGGGTTTTCTCCCTCGGGGGTTTCTTCGAAGTTTTAGTCGGTGTAGAGAACTCTACCATTGGTACAATATATGAGAGGGTGAGATCTCCAGATCGTCAAGATCCCCAAAGAGTTAGTATATAGAAGGTCGGTGAACGAACTCTCGGGATTCCCTTGATTATCCGAATCAATTTTCTTCAAGTACGTGTCAGACTGACATATATTTTACGGATATATATGTATATGGCGTATAATATATAAACAATCGTGGCATTCCCGATATTCTTGCCGCATTCAACACTCACACAAATCATTTTATGCATTAGTTTTATTCAATCCGAGGGCAACTCAACATCCCACTCGAATATCTACGACTTACGCTATGGATCTGTGTACATATTGATCTTCGAGGATCTATACATATTATCTTAACACATATACAGATATTCTGTTTCCTTGGGTACTTTTACAGTATAAACTCAGCCAAGAATCACCAATTCATCGGAGCAAAGCTCACTCTCTCTCTCTAACTAAACCAACATAATTCGTTCTTCAAGAGCGTTCTCCCGATCCTAATTAACTTACTTGTGAGTTTAGCACTTTGGCGTTCAGCTTGCTGTTCTTGCAGTCGAGATTCTCAACGGAATCGATAATGGGATTTATTACCGGTTCTGAGATTGCTATGATGTTTTTATTACACCTCATTGATTCACGTTTCCCATGAAAGTTTTCATGGTATATCTTTTTTATTCAGTTTCATTACAAATGAGGGATTTTCTTTGTTTTAAATAGTGTTTGCTGACGAAAATCATTGACCAATCCAGTTTCTATTGGATTTTCATCTATTTATTAATATTGAACCAATCAAGTTAAAAAAAATAGTGATGGAATGAGCTCGCTGAAAATTTTGACAACTAAATTTGAATGAAACGACAGAAAAAAACGTTTTTTTTCTGTCAAGCAGCGAAGTCTCACTTTTTATTTGAGAATAATCGGGACGATTTCTCAATTCAATTTTGTTCTTCTTGACTCGATGGCCTGAAAATTCATTCTTTCCGGCAAGTGAATGACGTGTAACGAATTCCGTGTGAATCTACGTAAAATATTGTCTCAGTTGTCGCGCTATACTCGCCATGAATCCAATAACAAATAATGACGGTTTTTTCAATTTACTTGCATTCTTTTTTTGCTTTAATCAAAGCCTTTATCCAATGTTCGGGATGACTTGATTCTGCACAGTTTCGTAGATTGTAACTGACCGCAGTACCGTTGCATATCTCGCTCTCTCTGTCTCTCTCTTCCTCCTTTCCTCCTTCTACCCGTACTGTTCTTTTCTTTCTTGCACTCTCTTCTCTTTCCACTCGAGCTACAAAACCTACCTTCTTCATAGTTGGTTAGATACTATGCCACTGCACTCGCCCAGCAATCACTATCATCATCATATGGACAGATTGTGTATACAGTAAAACGGTCAAGAACCGCGGAAATGAAGAGACAGAGAAAGAGAGAAAAAGAGAGGACAGAAAATGTAAGATTGGATCAACGTTGATCCAGAAACATGTCCAGGCGGAACTTGAAAGGAAATAAGCCCACGCGAACTCGTGAGAATCTCGTTCTTTTTCAACTTGTGGTTTACATATTATCTGTATATATTATGCACGAATCAAGAAATATACTTGCAAATCTTATCTAGTCAACTACGTTTGCAACATACAATTTTCATTTTTTACTCCAATCAAGGGGTTCCTTTACTCTTTGTAAATCTCTTCACATGAATAGCTACGAGGATTTTTACTGGACGTAACAATAATTACAATTTTATTCATTTTGCATGGCCATCTGAGATTTCGTAAAATTCGTTTATTCATTCATTCTAGTCCATTCATTTCTGATCTATGTAATCGGTTTACGATTCAATTGATTTCATTTTTCTGTCAGACATTTTACATTTGATGAATAGCAACAGGTGGCTATGTTAATTTATTTAGCCAACGTCAAATATTTGTTCGTACGGAAAAATTATATTTTCTCACTCTATCTTTGTGTCAGTAAGTAAATAAAAAATGTATATAGCGAAGGGGGAAAAAAAGAAAATACAAAGAAAGTTACAGATTAAAAGTAAGCGACCAAAAGCAACCTCGGCTGATTCAATAAAAGTTTGCTTCCGCGTCTTGTGACCCCATCAATTACGAGTCTCAATTAGACACGACATTGCTCTCATCGACCTGCATGTATATTAAACGATCTTATGAATTCTTTCTAGAATAAGCAATCGATGTCCATCTTTTATTTAAAAAACTCATGAAGTTCATAGTCTGTTAAAAATTACAGGCGATAAAAGATTGGTTGATGTAATTTTCATACCAGAATGTCTATCTTAATTTGAATTCCTTTTTTTTCACGAAATGAAGTTTTATTAATGTTCGACGAGCTTCTTTTCGGTTTTTTCCCTTTCGCTACTGTTTTTATTGGTCAAGCGAATGGAAAATCGCGAATGTATTCTCACATGTCCGATCTTGATATTTATACTTTTCCAAAACACGAGGGATTTTGAGGACAGAAGTAAAAAAAAAAAAGTATAGAGCAATGAGAGAGATGCTTTTTCTTTCTCGATCTTTTGTTTCTTCGGTTACTTCTTCATGTGTCTGTTTTCCATCTGCTCTTTTACTCATCTCTCGCAATCTTTCCCTGTCCTTTCTACTGTAGCTCCTCCACTCTAGTCGTATTTCTGAAAATAAAAAAGAGAACCCAATCTCCGTGGGCTTTTTGCGTCTGACGAAAGAGAGTTAAACGCCTTGAGCGAAGATACGGAATAAATCCGTCGAGCTTGGGGCAAGTATCGGGCGAGGGAGGAGGGAAAGAGCAAGACAGGAAAGAGCAAGGGGGGGAGTAGAAAGAAAGAGAAATATTGCTTTCTCTATCTTTGCCGGAACACGGAGCGTAAGGATTTTTTGCGTTAACTCTCTCGCAGCTTCACCATCAGAAAAGGGAGGAAGATCTCCGAGGAACAAGGAACGGAAGAGAGAGAGAGAGAGAGAGAGAGAGAGAGAGAGAGAAAGAGAGAGAGAAAGAGAGATAGCTTCTCTCCTTTTTCTCTATGCTGTCTCAGTTTCTGAGAAAACTAGGACTTTTTTTACCTTTCACCCCACATTTGTATTGTCTCCGTGTATAAACTCTTTTTCTTTTTCATCCCCTATTTCACCCTCCTCCTTCATCTCTTTCTCTCTCTCTCTCTCTCTCCCTCTCTCTTTCTCTCTCTCTCTCTCTCTCTCTCTGTCTTCTTCTCTTTTTATATCATCCTCAGAACAGTTTGTTGGCTGAATTCATCCTCGGGCAGCACGACCAAAGGATCAAACGTCTGTCAAAACCACCAGCATTTCCATCGAACAATAAGACATGAAAAAAGCTTTTCTCTGAAGAAAAGAGAGAGACCAAGGGAGAAATCTTATGTTTTTCCTTCAATTTAAAAATTTGCATCAGTGGATACGATCGCAGTGGATATCTTAAATATATTTTTGTTACAAAAAAAAACGTTATTCTGCCTCAGACTTTTAAGAATAAATAGATTGCGCTAGATAAAATTATAATTGCAGTTCCAATAACTCTATTAAAACCTTTATAAATGCTCATTCACTTATTGTTTCAGGCAGTCATTCCCAATTAATATCACGTAGTTATGATAAATTGATATGAATGAAAAACATTGATATTGTACCTCATTATTACTAATATTATAAAACATTTTTATTTACATTGTTCTACAAAAACGGAACAGCTGGTGCAACAAATATCTGTAATATGTTAAAAGTCAAAAATAATAACGACAAATAATATCACGTATGATGAATAATTATATTTTCATGCTGCAAATATTTCGTAATTTATAAAGTCGTGTATTCATTCGTCCATGAAGAAAGCGTGACAGATATCGTCTCATTAAACACGTGTATTTCGTACATTATTCTACTGGAAAAATATTGCGTAGTTAAATTCGCATTTTAACAAGTTTTCTCCCAGACCGTAGAGATTTATCCTCCTTTCGCTTTCACCCTGTGACTCGTGGTCTTTCATCAAGAACTACCCTCTCTCTGTCTCTCTCTTTCCCCTATTTTCTTTCCTTTCCGCCCCTTTCTTACTCTCTAATGAAATTTATCTAACAACGTTAATGAAAACTTCGTTTAAAGTTAAAGTTAACTCGGACAAAACTGTTCTCAAGTAGCCATACCATGTACTTCGCCTTCCTCCTCTTCTTTCTCCTCCTTTCCTCTTTTTTACTCTCCTATTTTACTCCCCATTAGGCAACGTCATTATTTCCACAAAAGAGAATATAACGGACATCTGTGAACTATTATTTCAACGCTTTAAATAAAGACACGAAGAACCCCAGTTTTTCTCGATCTATTCTTTCAACTGACGTTTTTTAGTCGCCATTATATCATATTGAAATGACGAAAAAAACACACCATTTTTTTTTGTTTTCGTGTTGTTGTATGGGGAAATGATATGGATCATGTTTTATTTGATCCGATCAAATTTAACGAGGTGAATAATTCGTCGAAACGGACAGACTTTTTGGGATTCAAATATTTATTTTCAAAAGGTGATATTTATTTTACATACACTTGTTCCACTATTTATACCAGCGACTTCAATTCCTTTTGAATGGGCCATATTTTATTTTGAAACCACTGCGTTTATTTTGTACGTACATTATGCTTTAGATAACTAGGATATATTATCTGTACTGTCGAGCTTCCTGCATACATATAAAACCGATAAATGCGGTTGAGAAAAGACCATACGATATGGAGAGCCCATACGAGTCCCACAAATACGTGTGGAGCCACACAGGTTGAAAACATACCATGAAATCGAGATATTATACTGGGCTTCCGCTGTACTGAAACTTATTCTTAAAACATATTGTAATAATGTTTTTTGCCCTCATGGTTACGTCGAAATCAATGAAGCGAGTTGTATTAACCACGAGAGTGCACTGATAAAATTGTTTAATTGAACTTACTATGGTTTCGTAAAATATACCTCAAATGCATTCCCTTCATTAAAGAAATCGATCATCTGTGCTCATTTTGAATTTTATTAAACTTAAAAAATATCTGTTCCGAATGAACCAAACAAATTTGATTGTCTTGGGATTTTGTTGGATCAAGGCAAGATACATTGCATTCAATGGATCGAGTAATTGGTCCAATTAAATATTCGACTATTTCACGGAGCCATTCAATTGCTTTGCCGATTTACTGCATGATTATTAGCACTGGAATGGGGTTGTTATTGACATTGTGCGAACATCATAAACCAAAAAAGAAATTGTAGTTGTATCAACTTATGTTATTAAAAAGTGTTTTTTAGTTGTCAATGAAAATAACTTGATCGATGCAGTGATTATGGTGAGGCTAACGCTTACTAGAGGAAAAATTACTTGAGGTTTATCGTTTTTCTGATGAATTCAATGAAGAGTCCTGGGATTCCTTTAGATTTTTAATGTTCTATCCGAACCCCCATCTGTCTCGTAAAACTTGGGTTATTTCTTCCTTTGAGATTGGCAAATCCCAGACAAGTCAAGACGTTATTAATTCACACGAATCCGCGACTTATAGGAAATTCTACCGAGAAAGAAGAACAACAGAAAGACAGAAGAGAGCCAGAGCAGGATGAATATAATATAACGGAAGATTTCTCGTCTGGGGTATTTTCAGAAGAATAAAAAGGAAGATGCTGCGTGATCTCATTTTGCTATGGAGATATTAATGTATGACCCATGAGATTTGAGTCCTTTTTCTCAGAAAACAATTTGTTTCTAAGAACTGTCTCGCAACTAGTTGTATAAATACTCACGTAATTTTTAACAAATACCTCGTATTCGTGTAATTATAAATAAAGAAACTTTATTGGCTGAGATCGTTAACGTTCAGGGTGCAATAAGAAACTACAATGAAAATATTGAGGGTATGGAGGGAGACCATTGATTCGTAGCTATATATTTACCTTCGTGGTTCAAAATAGATAAATCAACCGGATGGTGAGCTTCGCCTGGCTCTCTTCTCTTGTTCGTTCGAAATTGAGATCATAGGTCAGTTGCATGTATATCCATACATACGTACGTACTCACGTTCGTTTAAAGCTTTTGCTGAATGCGACGGAAACGATAAAGCTCTTCTGTGGGGAGGTTAAAACCGATCAGAGAGATCAAATACTGGAAAAAGCTTGATCTCTTTTGGCCACGATGACTATCCGTCGATTTCTCGAGCATCGCGACGGAATATCCTCGAGAATATCACGCGATCAATTTTCCGACTGTCCTCGCTGTTTTTCTCCAGATCTGTTTGTACGTCATCGTTGGGATGAGACAGTGAGCTATTCGAATGAGAAAGTTGATCACAAAGGCTAGCAAAGTTCTTGCTTTCCACTCGCGTTTTCTATTTCACGTTCTATATCTTAATATTGTACCTCGGAATGATTGTAGATGTTGGAGTGTGCGAAGCGCAGGTGAACTATCTGAACGACTTGTACGAGTTCTGTGTCGAAACAACTAGATAACACAGATCGTCCTTTGATAACGATTCGATTCTCTAAATTCTTGTTGACCCGCATTACCTTCTTTCCCTCTCTCTCCCTCTCTCGCACGCTCTTTATCTTCATCGTTCGCTGTCTCTCTCTCTCTCTCTCTCTCTCTCTCTCTCATGCTCTTGGAGCTTCATTCTTGAACGGACTGGGGAAATTGATGAAACGTATGGCGTGTGTATTTACCTCATTGGCGTGTTCTCCCCAGGAGCGTAAGAGACAGGCAACGAAAATCAAACTCTTCCTCTCTCTCTCTCTCTCTTTATCTCCTGTGCAGACGAACGGTATGGATCAAATATCTGAAGAATACTTGGTCAATGGCCGCTTGACCCGTGTTTGCTCGAATTTGAGACTCTAACTCTCTCGAGTGTTATTAGTTACGAGATGTGTACGATCCTCATCCCTCGGAAGCAAGAGCCGAATGTATAAGGGAGAAAAAGAATGAGAGCAAGCGAGAAGGTACATCCGTTTATAGATGGAATTCGAACCATTATTACGTTACCCTCGTTGCAGCCCTTATAAAGCCTCAAGCGTACAAAACTCCGCGATCTCAGGGGAAAAGCTCTTCGCGCTAATGAAATGCGCTACGATCATTCGTGCCATTTTTCTCGTATTTTTTCTCTCATGGTCTCTTTCTAAGCCATCCACTTGCGCTTATTCCGTATTTGACTTCTTCCCTCTACGGACCTCTGCTGCTTTACGTTTCGCAACATCCCTCCTTTTTTCTTTTTAGCAGAATAACAATGGAGGGAATTGCTTTTTCCGTCGTTATATTAATGCCCAAGATGTGTTTTTTGTTGTTTTTTTTTTTTTTTTCGGAGCAAAATCTTCCTTACGGTGCGTTGAGAAGCGACGAGAGAAAAAGCGACATCAAGATTTTTCACTTCTTTTTTCCATTCCTATCTCACCTCCCCCCCATCTACACACCGATGAAAGACCTCCAACAAGAGTCACCGACACTCGAACAAGAAAAGCACTTCAGTCAATTTCGGAATGATGCATGGAGAGAGATTATAACGAAAAACAAACAGCTTCCATCCTAAGTACACCCGTCCGCATCTCCGCAACTCGGATACATTCGTACATATCTTTCGCCTTTTTCCTCTAGCCCCCAAACCCCCCCTTCGCACTGCAAAAATCTCTTCATCGAAATAAATGTCCACACGTGTTTGCTCACTTTGTTTCATATTTGCCGAAGCGTTTCGTGAATAAGGAATATCTTTTCGAATGTATTAAATACTGAAGAACAACGTGTGTCATCCATTGAGCTATTGTGGGACTTACGTTGTCCCCGTCACTATTGTTTCAGTATTTTTATTGTTGGAAGATTATTTTAACAACAGATGCTGAGTTTTTTTGCATCTACATGGCCTCTGGGTTGATCATAAATGTATAAAAAAATTGGAACTATCATTATTGGTTTATTTGCGCCAAAACCACCTTCACATAAATAGTCAAATTCTGAATATTTTCAGGATAATCTTCATTAATTTGTAATCATCGATAAGTAATGAATATTTTTTTGTCATTTTTTTTGCAGATGAAAATTCATCCAAACGTATAGAACGGAAAAAAAGGATGATTCTCAGCTAATCACCTCCACTCAAACTTCAAAAATCTTATTTTTTCCAACGAACACATCTTGTCCATTACTTTGAAGGATTTTCGAAAAATCCATCACTTTCCGTCTCCATCCGAGTCTGTTAAACGCTCCGAGAGAAATTGAGGGAGAGCAATGGAACGGAGGCTTCACCTTTTGAGCCGAGGCAAAAGACTTCATCCGGTAAGCACATGTATTTCCAACTTCTACTTTACTCGAGAACTTACTGTAGACCTCAAATCTGGAAACCTGGAATTGTGGAAACTCCACCGAACTGTATCTTCGACTCTTACCGAGTGAACTTTAAAAACTTCCCAATACATTCATACAGGTGTCACAGAGGTACTTGAAATATTTACGCAAATGTTCGCGATGTTCGAGAACAATATAAAAATAGCAGGAATTTATAAGAATAATTGATTTACTTCCATTTGCTCCAATTAAATGGTCCTAATTTAATCTAATTCCAATATCGCGTTTCTCCTTACACTTGATTCCCTTTTCTTCGTCCAATAAATGAAGTATTTATCCAAATGAAAAAAAGCTCACGAAACTTTGAATACACATCACTTGTGTAAATTTTCTAATGAAAAAAAGCGTTGATTTTTCTGCTCATCAAAATGTAGAGTAATCTTGTTAATCAAGGGGATCCCATTGAATTGAATGAAATATCCGGTTCCTCCGTGAATAATCTCGAAACTTTTCTGTAACGCTAAATTAAATCACAAAGACCCATGAGGTGTTCATATCGACCTGAAAACACACGGCGAAAGGGCAAGCGCTCTTTCGCGGACCATTCTAGATTTCATCACGTATTCAAGAAGTCTGATCACCGGGACTCGTCTTTTTTTTAAATCTTCCTTTCTACCCGCGATTTACATGCTAATTTACGCAAATTTTTCGTGTATTCACGTGCGTAACTCAGCGCTAGCCTTTACGCTGCTATTATGCTTCACGGTCTTTCATTCGTTATCGCAATCCTCGATCGCGAATTTGTCGTTTCCGGTTAGGACTGAACTGAAAAAAAGATAATTAGATGAAACACAAAGTTGTTCGGGTTAAAAACAAACCACAGCGTATCATTCGTCTCGATGAAAAATCAAATTCTTTTCAAGTTTTTATTTCAATGTTTTGTTTTTCCAATAATTGCTCAAAAAATTCTAAGAGTTAAACTTTGAGTTGGCTTTCACTTTCACCTTGAAATCGGTCCTTGTAGAAATGTATGAAATTGAATTAAAAAACACATGTTTTATTTTCCATTTCGTTGGTTGCAGGTAATTGGCGCAGATCTCATTGGGCAACCAACATTGGAGGGAGTTAAGTGTTTCGGTCTCGAAAACTTGGAGGGAAAAAATCGTACGAGGAGCTTAATCGAGTATCCGAGACCTGAACTTCCGGTTGTATCGTTCATTCACTAGACCAAGCTGGGACGTTGAGGTGGATAGGACAACCACGATTCTACGTTATCCAACCGACGGTCCATCGATAATAGAAGAAAAAGAGGAAAATAGCGGAGGAGCAAAAAAGTGGACACGCGGAAAGAGCATTGAAGGAGAAGAAGAAGTACTTGAGGACCCGAGTGACCGCTCGTTGTAACTTTTCCTTGGGTTTCCTTGAAGCCAGCAAAGTTTACAGTTCCATTCCATAACGTAAAGCATTCGAGTGCAGTGAGTTTAAGGGAGAAAGAGAGAGAAAAAGAGCGAGGATGAACCACACGTAATCCAGAACTCGGGCGTTATTCTTAAAATACCGACGAGACTCTCGTTTTACCGTCCGTGGACTTATCGTTCAATAACTCTGACGGAGGAGTTCCTTCGCTTCAACATCTTTGTTCCCCTTCGCTACACTAAGTAAAAATAAATAATACGAGAAAAAGGAAGTGACGATCGAAAAAACACTCCACAAATCCAATTAAGAATCAAAAGTATCAAGAGAAAGAAAAACAAATTCAATACTCAACAAACGATATGAAACAGAAACCAACTGACACGAACGTCAACCGATTTCGTCTGGAATAATTCCTTTAGTTGAAAAAAAAAAAATAAAACGAAACAAAAAATACGTTAGGGGTCGAGATTGCGAGAGAATATCCATTCTGTATAATCGACAGCCAAACGAAAAGTTGTTCAAATTGTACAATTGTAGTTCCCTAGTTAGAGAAATATATTGAAAATTCGTGATAGGTGGATTGGAAATTCGGCGAAATTATCAAAGCATCGAGCTATCTAAAGGAAAAGTTGTCTAGTAAAGCCCGTATTTCTACCAGGTTCATAAGCGGGCAATTTAGCTCGTGGAAGCGTATGAGAAAATACGAAATTTTCCGAAGAGGAAGTGAACAGGGTGCAGGGACGAAAGGAGTGTGCTTGGAAAGTGTCCTTAAGTTCCACGTTCTTGCTGCATCGTTAGCAATGAACGAAACTGGAATGAAAGACGTGAGAAACTGTTAGAGCTCATAGAGGAGTACGACCAAACGCAACAAAGACCGAGTCGAGTTTGCATTACTGAAGAACGAAGAAGGATAAGAATAAGGAGAGAGAAAAAGAGGAAGAGAGGGAAAGCAAAAAGTAGAAAGAAAAATAATGTTGATCAAGATGTTGGAAATAAGGCGATTGCGTTCGATTTTCGCAATAATTATGTGCTTGACAGTATTGACAGGCGGAACGAGTGACGGAGGACCAAACAGTCCCGTGTTCAACTTAGATCATACGGCGTTGGAGAAAAATATAGCGGCGATATTCAACAAAGTAGCTCACAGCTCGGCCACGACGAAGAGAAGCGTTCCTGCTTACGAGGCTCAAGTGTCAGCGAGCACGACGTTGTCCACTGTCCCTTCGCCTTTAACAACAACGATGACCTCGATACCTGCGGTAAGATACGCTATTCCCCGGGTAACGGTGTCACCGGCGTTCCGCGACTTGCCGTCTTACGCGCCACCTTCCCGGGCACCTTTCACACCTCCCTTACCACCGGAATATCTAAACCCATTCGCGGACAAGCCAACGTTGCGAGGTACAAACTCGGAATCTCATACTGGTTCGAGGAGGCCCATACCACCGCCAAGTTTGACACCTGCCCACGAGAGAATACCCATAAGGCCACCGGATCTCGTAGAGAATTCGTCTCAGAGTTTTGAAAAGCCTGGGAATCGGAATAAAGCATTGAATACACCGAGCAAAGAGGAAAAAATAGTGGAGCCGACGGACTTCGAGAGGCGCAACAACAGCAGTGATTTCGTTCCAACACTTCACTATCCAAGCATCTCACGAATATTGTCGGGAAGCAACGGTCGGAAGCAGGACATACCGGAAATTCTGTTGAAACCGCTTGCCACGAAGTCACCTTTGTCGAACGTGCCTTCGGCATCAACAACCGAGAGAACAACGACAACAACGACGACCACTGGATCGACGACAATCGCAACGAGGCCGGTGACGCATGCGACCATTTTCAACTTACCAAATACGAGGAGACAAGACGAGAGTGGAAGGCAAAAGGCTACGAGCGAGGATGAGACGAAAACGGAACACATAGAGATCGTTGACGCGGAGAGATTGCCGTACCCGCAGCCACAACCCCCAGCTCCCTCGAAAAGGCCCTCCGAGGGTAATCGAATAGTTCCCCATGTTGATACTCACCCTCTTGAATCTACGTGGCGTATAGCGTGGTCTCTTCACGTCTACGTAGCTGCTATTATGTTCACTCTAATGGCACTCTATTCGATCTACAAGATCGTTCGTTTCAACGAAGCGACTAATTTACTGACGCAATCGTACTTTCTTACGGTACATCTGTTGCTCACTACGGTATGTACACTCAGATGTTTTCATCTGTTCTACGACGCTTACAATCTTGGCCAATCGTTGCCGGACCCATTGTCACGGGTTCTAATGTACCTGCCAGCGCCGTTGCTTTCGACTGCATTCGCGACGTTGGTCCTGTACCTGGCGAAATGTTCAGAAGCCCCGTCTCTCAACAACAAGTTCCTGTCACCAGCTTCTCTTGGTTTATTCTCCATGGTGCACATGGTTCTGTGCGTCTCGCTTCACGTTTCAACACACGTGATCGATTACGAGGACGACGCGAAAATATTGCCCCTCGTATGCCAGTGCATCTACATTGTGATTTGCGTCACCTTGGGTCTGTGTTACATGTATGTTTATCGGGTGGTCAAATCGCAGATTAATCTTACAAGCAACAAATCGGTGGGTAGCCACGTCGCGGGTGATCCAACGGTGGTGGCGCTCGGGACAGCAATCACAACGACGATAGCAACGGCGTTGCTCTTTATCCTGATGGGTTTCGTTCAACTGTACGGAATTTTTGGGGTTCAAGAACGCGTACAGCCTTATCCGTGGCTTTGGTGGGGCTGGGAATTCTCTGTCAGACTGATCGAGCTCTCGTTGTGCGGATTAATTGCCTGGGTCGCCAGCCTTTCTCAGTATCCTCTTCGAGAAAAGCACGTCCAGCAACACTCCGCTCACGGTGGCTTTGCGCTTTTTCCCTGCGGTAGCTCCACGTCCACAGAAAACATGGATGATGTTTTGTACCCAGCGATATGCAGCACCAATCAGGCGATACAGAATTATACGATGAGAACAGGGAAACAGGTATACGATGATAGTTTTCCACTCAACACACTGCCCGAGCATCTCAATGTTACAAGCACCTTTGAGAGGCACTCAATACGCAAATCCGGCACCATGGGACATTTTCCTCACGAAGGACGTGGCTCCTTGAATCGCCATGGCAACGGAGTCCAAACTCTCAGAAGTTCGGAAACACGCGGTAGACACACACCCTCACAAGGACTACACGAACAAGCACCCGTCTCAGGCTCTACGATGCTCGTTGCCGAAGATGGTTTCGTACGGTTTCGTAGCCTCGGTGCCGAAGAAGACGAGCTCTCCGATACCCAAAGCGTCGTTGGGACTCACGGACGTGGATCCTCACTTGCTGGCAGCGTTAGATACAGCGCCAGACAACATCCTAATTTACAGCACCAGCATACGCACCAACATCCCCATCAGTATCAGCACCAGCACTCCCTTCAGCACTCCCACCCTGGCGCAGCCCAGTCCCATCTTCAGGCACATCATCAGAGTCATCATCAACTTTACAACAATACGTAGAATCGTTGCCGGGTGGCTCGAGTCGATTGGCGTTCAACGATGACGCTCTCTAACGAGGTGAGATTGCGTTGTTTGTTTTTTTTTCATTTATTCCTCTTTCGTCATTCGTCAAACAGTTATTTGGATCCGTCTATGAAGCCTAATTAACGAACTACCAATTATATCCTAATTCAATATTGTCTCATGGTTCATCACATTTGATCATCATTGGTACTAAAGAATTCAGATTGATATCTTGGCGTTGGAGAAACTTGGAACCACTTTCTTATTTCTTATCTTTTTTTACATCATTTTCCATAATCACGTTATACTAATTCATCGATCTTTATCGTTCGAATATTTTCCAATTTCTTATGTTTTATCAATTGAACGTTCTCTTTTTTTATTTTCCAGCTACAATCGTCAACGAGACACGTCATAGTGAGAACCGATGATGGAACAACGTCGAGCCACCTGATGGGACCTCGACGCTCGATATTCGAACACATAATATAGAGTTAATCAGTGTAACATACGTCCTGTGTATAAAAAAAAAAAACAAAAAACAAAAAAAAACAACAAGAATAAGCATAATTATAAGAAGAAAGTGGAGTGATTAACGCCTGGCGGAGGGAAAATTCTTGTCGTTTAGAGGAGGAAAGACTCGATGGAAAGAGAGCGAGTCACTGCTCAGCTTTTCCAGTGAAGTAGAAGGAAACTCTGAGACCCACGGCCAGTTCGTCAACTCGTAAAAAAAAAAATTATCTCCTGTGAAATCTCATTTTGCTCGATCCACGGGAAAACTTGGCGGTTATCCCATTTTCGACGGAAAGTCGAAGAGAAAGAGGGAGAGAGAGCGAGAGACAGAGGAAAAAAACAAACTTTTCTTCTTTAAATTATATGGGCAGCGCCTGCTGAAAGCTTGAAAAATATTGTGCTCGGCACACTTTGGTACTTAAGAACGATATAGTTTGTGATTGGGTCGATTCGTCGATGTATATATATACATATATATATATTTGTGACTTGGATAAACTCAACGGAGCCAAATTATCGTGACAATTAAAGACATTTGCGTGATAATTCATCGAAAGACTATGGAAAAGCTCTTGAAATAAGACTCGCAAACTTGTAACATTGGGATTAATGCGCCGGTCACGAATTTTTCTCAGTGTCGACGTTGGTTTTTCATTCGTTCGTTATTTTTCCTCGTGATACATACATGTACTTTTCGCAAGTACCCGCAGCTGTCGAGTCATGTGTCGTTAAACGTTTGAAATATATCGCTATACGAGAATGTAACATTGATATATTTTTAAGAAAAAAAAAACAAAACAAAACAAAAACGTAATAATAAAGCAAGCAGAGTTACAAGTAGAGAAACAAGGAGAAACTGAACGGAAGATTAAAAAAACTGACCATTGGGTCCAAAATGGGAGATTCAAGACTCGCGTCAACCGCGTGCATTTTCCAAGCGTGTTTGTGGTTTTTTGTGTCGAAAACTAAAGACGCAATATTGTACAGACGATAATAAATTGTCGCTCAGTCCTTTCTCGTAAGATTTAGAAATTTAAGATTTATGAGCTTAAGTTGCACTCGTGGTAATTATTATTATTGTTTTTTTTTTTTCATTAAAACTTGCAAAAATAAAAATGCAGTTTTAGTAGACAAAGAAAAAAATAGGCAATGAAATTCCATAGAGACGAGATTTACATTGAAACGTTGCGAACGAATGTGCCAGAAGACTGCAATTTTATGACGTAAGACGTTCGAATTCTTTTTTTCTTAAATTATTCCTCAATCGAGGCTCGTTTTGTTGCTTTCAAGCGAATTCGACGTCAAATTTTGGCCAGCCTTTTACAATAGATTTAAACATTTTTTTACACTTCGTATTGCTTCGTTCAAAAGCATTTATACGGTGAAATAATCTCGTACGGAACCCACACAAAAAAAGACGATATGGAAGAGTGCATCGTTGGAACGAAATGAAAACTTTTCTGTCATCAGTATTGCCAAATTTTTATTTTTTGCTTAGCCAGGTTGCGAAAATTGGTCAAAATGTTTTTAGATTTTTATAACCAACTCCCAGGTACATCTGTGGGAAAAAAAATTACAACTCAATTTCGTTGCTTTCTAACGATGTAAACTTCGATGTAATCGAATCAGGACGGAACTGCGCGAGTCGTCATTTTCTAAAATGATCGTCGATGTATATGTTGATATGTATAATGTAAATAAGCTATATTGCAACAAGCGAAAAAAAGGCCTGCGTTTTTAAAAATAGTATTAGCTTTAATTTAAATAATCGACTATTCCTCTATTGTTATAGTTTCTCTGAAATCCTAGAAAACAAAAGATATGAAAAACGAAGAAAATGAGACGAGTACGGAGAAAGAGAACTTTTGTAAATGCGAGAATGTGATTTTAATTTATACATCGAGATACGGATAGGGGACACGTGAAATGTATTTATTACATTTTTTTTTTAGCAATCAGAACGCGACGAGACTCCACCGTTCTTATGATTGTCGTTGAACAAAACGCTATTTTTTTCCTTTTATTATTGAAGACCAAGACTCATTTTTATTTTTGCAATTTTGTATTTTTTCTCAGCCTCATTTTCATTGGTCGCTGTTACGGTATTAGACAAAACCCGAAAAAAAACTGCCTCTAGTTTGACAAATATTTTTTATCAATCCATTTATACCAATACTCAAATGTGTATATATTAAGTAGATAAAAAAACAAAAAAATAAGAGAAAAAATCATGTGAATCGATTCGCTTTTTCCCGCTAAATGGACCCCTCTCATCGCTAAACGGATTTTCGTTCTTTGAACAAACTTTATGTACTTATGTAGAATACGAGGATTCAATTTATTTCGAATGTTCCGCAAAGTAATTTGACTGACTGCAAATAAGAAAAGCGTTTCGTTTATCGAGCGATTTTTGAACGGCACTAAAAGAGAATAAGAAAATGAAAGAAACAAACTAAAATAGAATGAAAAAAAAAAAACGTCTCAGTCGCGAATACCAAACGTCGATACGATATAGAATAATAAATCTATTCCAACTTCTTTCGGAAGTTTCACTTTAAATTTTACCTACTAACGAAATTCCGTTCGTTAATTTGCTTTTTTCGTGAAGTCGATCACTCGTTTCCGGATTTTTATTTCAAAGTTCTTTTTTTTTTTTTTTTTTTTTTTTTTAATCAATGAAAAGATACCATCGCAAGCGATGTCACTGAAAGCCGGAACGACGAGAACCAATTGATAAAGTGTGAGACGCAAGTTAAACTTTTCGGAACACGTCCGGTAATAGTACGAGAAGTTTTTTTTTACGTCTAACTCGAATTAGAAAAAAAGGCGCATCGATATAATTATAGTAATACGATTATTATGAAAACACGAAATTGCAAATGCTTCATCGGAATCTGTAAAAACAAACTGTATAATATCTGTACAAAATTAATAGGAATGAAGATATACACCATATTCCTTGTTTCGTTTATTTCATCTTCAATCTCTAATAATTTATAGTTGTCCACTCATATTTATTGATTTATCAATCATCGAATGGGGGAAAATTATCTTTTTTCGAGAGCTCAACAAATTTGGTTTTTCAAACATATTTTTATTCGATAGCGTCACCCTTTTCATATCATGTCGAAAAAAAAATCACGAATCGATAACATATAATATGATGCTTGAATCAATGGAAAATACAATTATTTACACTATAAAAGAAAAAAAATTTCAATACCCTGTCTTTATGATTGAAACCTCTGCCCTTTTGCGAAAGAATCAGCCGCGACGAAGACTTTTTTTCAGTTAAATTCAAGACAATATTTGTGTTTTTCATTCCTGGTTTCGAGATGACAGTTGGAATCGTGCTTACCGGAAATAGCGATCGGGTTGAAAAATCCCAGCTTACGTGAAAAAATGGCCAAGCTGTGCACAAACTCAAACGTTTTCATTCCGATCAGGAGAAGACTTCAAAAATGTTGACCTTCGAAATCTGATCCTGTGTCTGTCGCACTCACCGCAACTGTTTACTGTTTATGAAAATTTGGATGAAAAATCAACATCGACTGCCGAGTGGCGAAACGGTAGAAAGCTCAAGCTACTTCGTTACTCGGGTTTGTTTCGTCGGTACAAACGCTAGATCGGTAATGTAAATCCCACCGCTGACTTTTCGAGCAGTGCACGTTTTGTACGTTTTTACCGATTAGTGGTACATTATTGATGAAATATCAATTTACATTATTATTATTTGAATGATATGAATAGAACCGTATTGTCGCGTACACGTAACATTTCACACTGAAGAAAACATCGGATCAGTTACAAAAAAGGCAACGTTTTAGCTCAACCACAGACTAGGTAACAATTTCCAAAAAGTTGTCCAACAGGGGTCGCTACTAAAGTTCTTCCACACTAAATCTACAGTCGACGCTTCCTTCTGGTGTCATTCCGTTGTGTCAACACAGTCAGTTCTGATATGTCAAGTTCTCCACCCTCCCCTTAGTTAACCCCCTCACGTCAAGGAAATTGATTTTTTTGAGCATAAATCTTTTGGTGGTCGTACAGTGGTTCGAAATAGTTTTGGTCCCGTCAGATTGACAAATGAGAGCGTTGAGTGTAACGATTGTCCAAAAGACAACTCCAGACACCTGAATAATTGTCGGTTGATTTTTAGACAGACATTAGACTTTTATACATACTCGTTCCGATAACTTTTGGAAATGTTTTGTTTTTCAATGCTATTATCGGTCATTGTTTCTATGTAAAACTGGTGTTTCAAGTGGCGCCATCTGGTCATTTGAATCGCAGTAAATTGACGACTTGCAGAAAGGATTGAAAAGTTTATCTCGAATATTTGTTCAAAACTAGAAACGAGTTTTGTTTTATTTTTATTAACCTTTGTTTGTGCCTTTGTTTCGCGATTCGGTGCGACGTAACGTACTTGATGCATTACATCATGCAAATTTGCGATTTGCAAAAATACTTTATTCGCAGCATCCTTCCAGCAGGAGAGTTGAAATGTGTTCTAATTGCAATGATGCTGAAGGAACAAGAACCAAAATAGCTTCGGGCGAATGGACCCCAGTAAATGTTGACGATCGCAGTCACGTGGATGCGCGTCCACTCCATTGCATTCTCTGTCTACTCTTGTTTTCATCTTAATCTCACGTTGAACGACCGACACCGGCTGAGAATTAGCGCGCACGGGAGTGACTCATTCTCGAATGTTCCACAGGGCCGTCTTGTAAGATCGTTGATCTCGTTGCTCCACGGGCTACCCCGTCTTTGAATGATAAAAATGGAATGACAAGAAAGCTTCTTTCACAGCATTATTTTGATCGAAAATTGAACAATGAGATTGCCACATTAATGACGAAAAATGTCGAGTAATATATCTGCTCTTTGAACGAAGTTTTAGAACTGGTTTACAGAAAAATCACGGAGGATCGGGGCGCTCGAGAGGACAAGCGCCAAGCCTGTGTGGAGTGACCACCACCCCCACTCTTAAGAAACCCTCTCGTGGGGCCCCGAACGTGTCGGAACACGTTCAGTGCACGCTTGTGCTCGCGACAAACAAGAGGGACATTCGAGCAGTTTTGTTTTCGCTCCGCAGTTGGCAGGTGGATTTGGTGTTAGAAACAAGTCAAAGTGATTCTGATAAGAGGATCTGGGTGCTCGTCAGAGCAGCGGCAAATGATAGGGCGATTAAAAAAATACGTTATTAAAAATCGCGTGTGGTACGAGCGTCTTCGATTATATCCAAAACCTGTACGTGATGATGGACTTTAGCGAATACACGTTTCGCACGGTAAGTAAACATCGAATTATAACATCAACGATTTTGCCCTCCTTAATCTGTCATGTTTATACACTTATGAAGCACACGTGTTGAAGTATACAAATTCGAGTCGTGTATCGATTTGTAGATCTTTGGAAGGGTCTTTCGTTATGAGTCATCGTAGTCTCGATGGATCAGGCAAACACTTTTTTCGGTTACTCCTACGTGAAAATATATTTATTTATACAAATGACAGAATACGTGTTTCTTATATGAATATATATACACGTTTTTGCAATGGGTGTCGTTCGACAATTTTTTTGTTGTTGACTCCTCGACCGATGGCTCAAATTGGAGAAAATTCACTAACCCGTTACTGGTGTAGATGATGACTTGTTTCCATTTTGAATGATCGATGGATCTACTTTTATGGACGAATTCAAAAGTCTTTATTCCAAATGTTTTGCATATTAATATTTTTTTACGATGTTTACTCATGAGTTTATAAATTTCTTGTTTTTGTTTACATTTTTATCGTAATTTTTTTATTGCACTAAATTTTATTATTTGCACGCAATCGAGTTTATCAAAATTTCTCAGATTTCCACTTGAATTATATTTCGATATAACACTTATTTAAACCGTAACAAACGGGGATCTTTGCCATTGTTTTGGAAGATTTTTTAAAACTCTGTGTCAACTTTTTTACTACTCAGTTCGGTGGATTTCGAAAAGCATTGAAATTTTTAATTAAAAATGGAAAACCAATTTTCCTACGCCGATTTTTAGACTTGGCCATTTTTTTCATCTATATTATTTCGCCGCGAATCCTTGTTGATAATAAATTGTACTGGCGGAAACCTGAAGAACGAAAAACGTTTCACAACGTTTCGAAATCGATCGACGATCCTGATCTTGTGCCGAACCTTTTCTTAACTGTTTATGCTTCAACGATGGTGTCGTTGATTAAACAAAATTATATTTGTCAACGTCGTTAATAACTTTTTTAAGCTAATTAATGGAAGTACGTTTTTCAATAATAATTGTCATAAGTGTCCTTGGAATATTCTTTGTTTCGTCTTATCAATCTTATCGTCCATTGTCATACTTGATACTTTTATTAGTTATGATTATCAATTATTATTGTTTTTGTTATTACCGGCCCGTTATCACGAGCTAATTTGAAGAAATACGTTGGCTGACGCAATAATTCGACATTCGCCATTACCCTTTCTTCGCGGACGCCATTTTGGTTCTCTTTCTAATGAATTTTCGATAAAAAAAAAAAATATTGAAAATTTGATCATGAAACATTTTGCGACAAGTATAATTGTTTCATTGATGCTATCGGTATTCTTATCGAGGTCATTGAAGTCTTTCTTTGTGACGCAACAGGTGAATACGCGGAGATCGTATGCGTCACTTCTGTATCGTCATTCCCTCTTTTCGCCGCCATCTTGATTTAACCCTCTCGACGACGTTCACCGCGAGATAACATTGCACGAAGATTCATGTACCTTTATCGATAAGTGCGTCATTATTAGCTCCTTACGTTCATAGATTGACGTCATAAATCATAACGAAAATAATAGAGGACCAGTTAGGGAGACGAAAGATGTACACTTTGTGTCCATAAGTCAGGGTCCGATAAGAAATTATTCGTATCTCGATTGCGGAGATCTCAGAAATAATAGAAAGACATGCAGTTGGTTATTCTAACCACGAACCGAAATCGAAAATGTTCGACGACCTTTTTTTGATAAGAAGAATTATTTGTTTTATTCATGCTCAGTCATACACACACTCGCATTTTTTTAACAAAGAATTTTTTTCTGTTCACAAAAAAAAAATATTCATTTCAATTACTTTTTGTTTATTTGGAACGACACAGTGTAATCGATAAATGTGAAAAATTTTCCATTAAATGTAATGGCACGACAAAGCTACGTGATTGGGCCAGAATTTTTTATAACCAATTTCATCAAAATCGGACATTTAGGTTTTGAGATGGAATAGTTGCCGTTTTCTAAATCATTATTTCGATAAAAGAATTTTCATGTTTTTGTGTCTGTCAAATTTAGATGGTATTTTTCAAGCTCCGCTGTAATTCTTTATAAAGCTGGAAATATTTTTAAAACACGGAAGTCTTTTACTTTCTATATTGTATGTAAGTTCTCAAAATGAGGAATTTTATTTTCTTGAAAATAATTGTACTCCTCCAGTTAAAGACCAGACAACGTTGGAAAAAAAAAATAGATCTTCCGTAATCGTAGGAGGTTCCAGCACTCAGGACTTTCTCGAGTTATTTTTTCATGCGCTGATCAAATTTCGCACGAGTTCTGTCACTGAAAAAAGTATACAAATTTATGAGGATAAAAGTTTCAACACGATGCCGATAAGGAATTAAAACAACGAACCAATTATTCAGACTCCAGTGGTCTTATCATTTCCAAGGAAGCTTCATTTTCGTTATTTTTTTTACTGCATATCAGTTTTTAAAGACATTGCTGAAAAATCGTACCTACGTCATTACAAATAAATTTTTTATACCAATGAAGTATTTCCAATACAGAAAATATTGCAAATGTGTCTCATTTTATTGTTGACGATTTGTGTCGATAAAATTCCGGGAAAACTATGAAAAATCGTCGTTCACAATTTTTTTTTTTTTTTTTTTTTTTTTTTTTTTTTTCGTGAACAGGATACAAGTGACTTGTCCATTTCTCATTATAACGTGTAATTTCAATTCCAATGAATTTTGCGGATCCGTGTTTTGGCTATCCATGTTTATATGCGACTGAACATAAGAAGGCGATAAAAGACGACGTCATAGAAACAGTGTGTTCGGTTTTGTCGCGAGTATTCGTGGAATCGTAATATGATGGGTGGCACGCGCTGCCTCGATACTAACATCGTCGGGATTTATATCTCGTTTAAAAACATCTCAACATCTCAACAAGTGTTTGTGTGTGTGTGCGATTAACCAGCCACGAGATCTTAACCTACTGTCTATTTAGTCCGCTGCTTTGACCCTTCGGCAGCCTATCTTCGCGTTAATCCTTTTCCCATGAAATATCTATTAAAGGCAATTCGTCATCGAGATTATCGGGACGATGTGAGTTTTTACATATTTCTGCGTAAATCATTTGATTTATATTATCCAATAAGATCAAATACAATAATAAATCACAAGACAATTCGTTCGTTCAGTTATTCATTTCGATATTTTCGACGACTCATGAATTATGATGTAGAAGCTTGCAAGTTTGGAATGCAACAAAACTACTTTTTTCTTCATCAGAACGCAAAATTTCTATCGAATGTTTAGCTACAATAATTGAACAGCATTTATTCTGACCATAAAACTGAATCTGCACAAAAATAGAGACGATTCCAAAAATTAAAAATCAAATGCTTTCAAAAAATATCAGATCGATTATTTAATTAAAAAAAAAGGTTGAATGTTGAATTTTCACAACAAATGATTCGTGTGTTCGACTGCATGGAAATCGTGTCGAAAAGTTTTTACGAATTCATGTGACTAATATTTACGGATATGTATTTATGATGATTTAATTTCGGGTGAATGAAAAAATTAATGAAAGTCATTTAAGCGCACACGAGATTGAGTCAGAGATGAAAGTGAATTCATTCGAATCGTAATAAACGCGCGCGATTAAACTTCGAGGTGTCCGAACGTCTTCTTCCTCCGTTCATTCCATCGAGAATTGAGGTCAGTGTCGTGACTGATCCGGAAAGGAGATAAATATCTCGCGGCGTATAGAATTCTGGTCGCACACACTCACAAGAATCAACGTCAACAACGTCAATATTCTTTAAAATTTTACATCGATTTTTTGTTGCAAACTTCCTAAGAATTTTTCTTCGTTCCTAATCGCCATTGTTCCATCTTCTTTATTTAAACGATATTTTCTTTCATTATTTTTCATTAATTTCATTGTAGCAGTGAAAATACAAATTTCAATTTTTTCTCTCATGTTACAATGGTACGATTTATTACGAGCTGACGTTTTATCTCTAGTTCCGTAGAATAATATGCACTGACATTTGCAAGGAAGTTTGGTGTTCCCGAGGTCATATACGACCGAGGGTTAGAGATTCCGGAGGCGAGAGAATCTTTTAAGAGAGATCTGACGTCAAGATTGGACACTTCAGGGTCTTATTATCGTTGTAAGATAATTGTCGTAACCCTCGCGGTTGAATTCAATCACCACTAACTGGTCGGTTTGCGATCTAATCTAATCTGTTTTCACTTCAAATGGAAGAACAATTACACACTATATTATAGAAAAAAAGTCATCTGTGTACATATAAATATATATTTCAAATTATTTTTATAAAGCAATGCCGTTTAATCATTTATTTTATAAACTAGCTTCGTCATAACATCGACTCATCATGGTGAAAAAAATGATTTATTTATTTTTGTCAATAATTGACATTATTGAATACTGTTGTTGCTGTCGAATATATAATAATTTTGTTTTTAATCTATTTCGTATAATTCTTCTTTTATCTTTGCCTGAGATCTATTTTCTTACAATAACTCGGTCTTCCATCTTGAATTAATTAACAGTATATTAGGATGAAAAAAAAAAATCGGAAGATTTCGGTGTGTCTTCAGTTGTCGATTTCTAAAGAAAGCGCCGAGGTCAATTGAGCCTTTAGAAGTACCGAAAAGAATCGAATATATCTCGATATAGGTATATCCATATTTTTATTTCTTAAGAACGATTTACTTACCAAAGGGGAGTGGGGCGAGAGGGTTCGGCGTCTAGTCGCCCAGAGAACGGGTTCATCGCGGTACTGGTCACCGTACCAGCCTCCCCTCTCCGTGTATGTGAAGAAAGCCGCCACTCCGGTGAGGCCACGTATGGCGCGATGGAATGTGCCCGTGATTTCCGCCACCAACATCAGCGTTGAAAGCTCTATCCTCAAGGATGGAGAATACAATTATTAAAAATTCGTCCCCCTCTAAAACGATCAACCCAAAGTAATAAAAGTGAATAAATGCGAATCCTACTTTCAAATCTCTTCTTCCGAATCTTCCAGACGCTATTAAGCAGGCTTCACTGTTTCTAGGGAAATAACTATCTCGATCAAAAAGCCCTGATCATACACAAGCGAGGAAAATTGTTTTGTCAAAAAAAGTCGTTAGTGCGGATTCTGATTTCACAATAATTCGATTTTTTTATCTTTATAACTTTACAAAAATATTAACATTTCTGTACAGAAGATTTGTAGCTGAATACAAAATCAAACAATGGAACGTTGATTTTTCACAATAACTCCATGTTTTCCATGGAATTTATTTCTTTAAACTCCTTGTCAATATCGCCGACAATGCAAAAAGCACAGGAGAGGGTGCTCGGGTACCAGAGTATTGAAAATAGCGTTGAGGTTTCCTTTTTCTTTAACTCACTGCGAATTGTTATATTTATATTATCGAATCATTAATAAATTGGTTAAACAATTAATAAGACTCAAAGCGGGGAACAAGTAATAACAATGATTGACACTGAGCATTTATTTGAATTGTTGCAGGCGATGGTGGTCGCGTTCATAGCCCTCACCACTCTGGTAAGAAATGCATTTCGATGAATTATTAGATATCCATTTAACTTAAAACTCCTGGTGTATTAATTGTTTATCAATAATTTCAGAGTGTCGTGCGTGGGGAGACGATTTCATGTACGGATGACCAAGATTGTCCATTCGATAAATATTGCTATAATGTATCGAGAGAATGCGTTAATTATACGCCGTGCAGTCATTACCATCGAGTCGAAGGTGCAAATCCGGCTCGACATTCGTCCCAATGTGGGCCTTGTTATCCAGGGTGAGTAATTTTCATTTAGTTTCCAATTATCTGAGATACCTTTTTCAAGACGTTTAACAAAATTTTTATTACAGATATGTCGCAGGGTTACTTCTCATCGGAGTCGAAGAATCCGTGTGCACGAAAACGATAACCTCAGAAGGGACTGAGACTGGTAAGATCATTTTGTTTGTTTGTTCAATTAGAACCTTTTTCAAACTTTATATTTGGTATTAAACATTTTTTTTTCTTGCAGAATCTACGAAAGAGTTCAATTGGTCGTGGTATTGGGTTGCTGTATCTGTTTTGCTGGTTCTCTTTTTCATAATCTTGCTGGTCATCGTATTCAGAAAATGTAAGTAATATGTAATCATTTATTGCAATATTTTTCGTAAATTTACGTTACTCCAAAAAAACGAATAAACCAACATCACATCGTATCGTTTTTTCAGTGGTCGGCGCCCCTAGTCGCGACAAATTTTGCAACAAAATGATGCCCTGGAGCGTGAGACCGACAGCACCACCACAAGACGAAGGTTTGTTTTGATTTCAACATTTTTCAATTTCATCAAATACGAATTGTCTTTTGAAGGAAAAACTTTCTATAACAAAACTCAATCCACTTAGCGGTCAAGGCAAAAATGATAAAAATAAAAATAGAAAAAAATCTATTAAAAAATGTAATTTGAACGCATTTTTTTTTTCACACAGCTTCGTTGCGTTTAAGACAAAAACCCTACCTCGTTGATGAAGAACGACCACCAATATATTCTTCCGTGATGGGACCGAACGTGGACAGGAATAATTTGGTTAATGCAGCGCCATTTGGAACTCCTCTTTGGGTAACTAAACCGAATTACGATCATGATTTCAACGACAATGTTGCCGATGGTGTAGCTATGCCAATCCACACATCTTCCAATAATCTGCAAATGGATTTCGAAGAGGAAGAAGAGACAAATCCAAGCTCGTGGACACCGGGGTAAATATGCAAAATCATAGTTTCAGTTAAAAAAAAAACTTTAATAAAAAAAAAAGCCAAGAAAGTGTGAAACGTTAGCAAAATGATTGCTAAACAAAGATAGTAAGAAATTTTTTCACATTTTTTGTGTGTTATTTTCAAAGCCCAAACAAATTTCTGAATCAACATAAAAGATTAAAAAGTTTGACATTTATACACAGAGACTAGAAAAAAAAACATCGTAAAGTAAAATCATTTTTAAGGACAGAAACGAAACTCTGAAACGCGAAAATCTTTGATTAAAATAATTAACTGGAAGCCAAAATGCAGAGAAGTAGTTGGCACTACTAAAAAAAAAAACCTCTACGATCAAAACTAATTGAAAACTGTAAATGTTTCAGGCAAATGACAGTCGAAGTGCCAAGTCGTCCATTTGCGCGATTTGGGCTAGAACAGCAAGAAAATATGCAAAATAATGTTTTGCTGCGTGCAAATTGTTCGTCGAATTCGACGCACGGGGAAAGTTCGGACGAGGCGAGTGGGATACCGGAAGAACCATCGGGATCCCGATCTCAAGGCGATGTATTCTGCGGCCCAAATGTGCAAATTAATCAAACGATTACTCTTAACATTGGCAAAAATAGTTCTAAGTAACGGTATGTACGTTCGTGCCTTGCGCGCTCTCTCCCAGTGTCATTTTCGCCAAAGTGATGTTGAAATGTCTTCGTTTGAAGTGCAACGGAATAAGTTTTTTCTATTTTTCAATATCATAACTGCCGAATTGCTCAATATTTCTACTCACAAATTTTATCGGTAAATTTCGAAAAACACCCAAAAAGTAGTAAGCGCCTGATCAATTTTCGTAGTCTTTATCGGCGGAACAATTTTACGAAATTAGTGAAAACAAAAAATTTCATTGCATTCAACATATTATTTCGACGTCATCACTTATTTAGTTAGCAGATCTCTTTGTTTAGCTAACACAAAAATCGAGTATATTTAAAAAATTCCATCGTATCATATTATTTCAACTGCGGCGTAAAAAAACGTTTCCTATCATTGATGTCGACACGTTCTAGTGATGTACGTCGTAGCTATCGTTTTATTTGTTATAAGTATTTCAATCAAATCATCGTGCCGAAAAATCCCTCGCATGGAGAGGAATCTCGGGAATTACTATTATTATTATTATTATTATTATTATTATTATTATTATTATTATTCCAATCGCAATGTTAATCGAACCGCGATTCAGCGGTTAAAATAATCTGTTAATAAGCTCCGATCAGAAGCCAATTTCATCTGATTAATGAGATTTTTTTCGTCATTTGGCATTATCCATTGTTCCCGTAAATTGTTAACCCACCACCGCTCTTTTCTTCCTCTGAATGAATTTTTTTCGCTTTTAAGAACGTGACCATTCTATGCGAAATCAAAAAGACTGTTACGATTTTACTGGTCATAATTTTTTAGAATGAAAGAGCGATTTCATTGTATCATCGCACGAAATTTTGTTAAGTGTCATTCGTCAATTTGAAAAGGGAACAATGGAAATACTGCAAGATATTTCCGTAATTAATAAGCAATCGATAAGTCTTTTTCTTATGGAAGCTCAATTATTCGTAAATAAATTCTTGTCTATTCCAGTACTAAATTATGTAGCTACGATACCAGATTTCGGGGCAAACTCGAGCGGTATTTTGATTTGTAAAATAAAAAGCAAATGCCCAATTGGTGAGTCGTACTTTGTTAATTCGTGTTATTCAAATAGTTATTACTTTTGAATAAGGGAAAAAACCTGTTTTGGCGTTTGAGGAAAACGTTTTACGTTGTTTTAATTGTTTTTCGTCATTTTTTTTGAACGACTCGATTTAGGAAATGTCGTTTGCCAAAAATTCGAACGCGAAGAAAAGGTTTTTCGTTTTGATATTTATATATTGTACATTTTTTATATTGAATTTACTGTGATTTTGAAAACAATTGTAAACGTAAGTTAAATACAGTTTATATTATCGTCGACTGAATGTTCACTACGTCGGGATAATGCGTTTTATACATGAAAACAAAAAACAATTATTTTAATCGCGTGATAATTCGAACTTTGCCATTTTATGTATCCTTGAAGTAACGTATGAAATATTTGATTAAGTTGGAACATTCGTAGAATCATATTCGCAGGAAAAATTCTTCGAAACATCGCAACAAATATGTGTAAATTATTGCTCACTTAAAAACAAAAGTGCCAACATTAAACGTAATAACAAAGTTTATTAAAAAATAAGAAAAATACAAAATAATTGCATCAATAAAAATGTGAATATAGACAATAAAATAATACAACTCTCTTGTGAAAGAGATCAAAATGGGACAAATTGGCGGTTTATACACTTTCATCTGCAGGATTCTGAAACAAATAATAAAACGAATAAAGAACAAAAATATGTACATAAAATAAAAAAGTGTAACAAAAATAAATATATTTAACTTGACATCGTTGAACTGCAATGAACAGTATTTATAAAATCCGACATAAGTTTACTAATCGGAAGTTCACACTGAGATTTAAAAGAACAACATTCATTGACTTTCAACGATAAAAACTTGAAAAACTATTCGCATTGCGGAATATTTGAATGCAAGTATCGACTCGGTTGGAACGATGGGTCCTTTATTGAATCCATTGGAACATTTCTATCAAGCTTCTACAAAAATATCGGACATGTTCGCAGAAATTCTTCGAGTTGAGTTATGTAAATTATAAGACTTTTTCGAAGCAGCACCGTATTTTTCTGCCGGTATAGTTAATACTTAAGGGCGGCAGTGTGGATCTCTCGCATTTTTATTTCTTTGCGTATTCAGACTATTTGGCCACTGAATGGACAATATTGTTGAGTAAATCAAACGAAAATGTTAACAGGGGCAAATAAAAATATAACTTACAAATTATGGGTCCGGGCGTTTTTACCACAAGAACAATACCGTTCAGACAATTAATTTTCTTTATCGATAAACCGTTAACGGACTAGAGATCACTCTCCGTTGCTCCGTGGGGACCGACCACGTATGCTACGATCGTTGCATGATCCAATTTGCCCGGTACCATTGACATTTTATCCAACATCTTTTTCCTTCGCGAACGTTGCTCCAGTTTCGAGAGCTGCACCAATTGACCGTCTTTGTGTTGAGCGTAATAGAGATCGGCGTCTTCAAGAATCCGACGCTTAGCGGCAGTTATTCGAACCTGAACGAACGAATTCGAAAACATGTAAAGATGACAGATTCAAGAGTAATAAAGAGATTCCCAGTCACAGATATTCGAAGAATCAATCCTTTTACGTACTAAAATGTCCTTTTCAATAATATAAAAAAAAACCAGAATAATAATTTATGTAAAGATAATTACAGCAAAATCCAAGAGCAGTTCGCAGAGTCTTTTGGCACTTTTGCATGGCGGACCGTCCCCGGAAACGCCTCTTCTCAACAAATCTTCCATTCGAAGGAGCGTCAATTCGTGTCTCTGATAGGCTTCGACAATCGGCAACTCGCTGCTGTCACCGCCACCGCTGGAATTCGTTCTTCTCAAGCTCTCACTCGGTTTTCGAGTGTGTTTAGCACCTCGGCTATGGCCCTCCGATCTCCCGGATCTTTGACCACTCGATACCGATCCACCGATCGGTAAAATAGCAAATTTTCCTACGACGGGATCGAAATTGTCCGATATACCGTCACTCGTTAGAAAAACTACATCGCCCTGCTCTACTTCCGTCATCGCCAGGGTCAAGTTGTTCAATTCAGGATTACAACCATCCACCGGACCAAGAGCACCCAAAGCGTCTCTCATGTCACGCATGCAGTGAATGTCATGGGAACCTCGCGTTATTTCTCGAACACCGGTTTTTCTGTAATCGAAAAATTATTTAAAGATAAAAATAGAAATATCCGGTTTTAGGTTTTAATGGAAAACATTATCATTGTAATGGTTTACGAGTTTAATATATTACGTTAAAAATGTGTGAGTTCGATGTAAAATTTCCTCAATCGATTGAAATCTAAACGTATGTTGCTACAAATCATTTAAAATTCAATAATTGCTCAATTCACCTGGAATAAACGTAAGCAAGGCTGTCGCCGACGTTACATGTGCAAGCGACGTATCTTCTCGTTTTGGAATTAGTACCGGACGTTGAATTTGCGAGTGGCAGAACTGCGCAAACGGTCAGGGTCGTCAGCATTCCTTGTTCTTGGAGAATAAGAGAATGTGCAGCATGGAAGGAGCGAAGAAGAGCGACAAAAACGTCTCTCGTTGTTGTCATTTCTCCACTGATAGACGGCGAAAAAAGAGCTTTGTTCAGATAATCCATGCTTCCGTGGACGGCAGAACGCGCCGCGATACTTGCTTTGGGACCTGAGGAATGAAAAAAGCAAGAAAGGAAGAAAAATGTTGACCCGATAAAAAAATATAAAAATCGATGAGGTCCGATCTTGTTTGTTCGTTGCAATTTACCCCAATTGACTCCATCCGCGAGTGCAAGAACTGCAGCATTAGGCCTGGCTGCTACTCCAAAGCAATCAGCAATAGGTTCACCATTATTAATATTATTCGTTGGATTTTTCTCATAAAGCGTCGTTGCAATTCCATAGGCCATTTCGTTAGGACTGAACCAGTTTTCAACACCAGCAATCTCCGAGCCCGTGAGTGAGCCTAAATAAAAAATGATAATGAATATTAATTTCGAGCGTATTGATTATAAAAACTCTTGAATAATCCTGCGAAAATCAAATCATATCCAAAGCATTGAAAACACCGAAAGAAACAAACGTAAAATTGTGATTTGTATTTAATGAAATATGCTCAGGCGACGTTCACACGAATTTTTCGTCGAAATTCGTCTCATCCATATTTTTTCATAATTGTGTTGCGTTCTATGAAACGAATTGGTCGAAAAAATCACTTTTTACAACAATAATGAACTTTGTCCAAATTTTCGTTTCACCTGCTATCGAACTTTCTCTCATTTCAATCATGCTTAATCACCCCCCGTCATGCGTTTTTAAAATTTGCACAATAAAAGAAAAGGATGATGAAAACCTGAAGGAAATAGCGCATCAGCAACAGCCAAAGAAAACTGCATGCTTATGGCAAAAACGTCGGCAACAATTTGGTCGCACCTTTATGGGCCTTTTTGAAAGGTGCCGGTGCGCTCTTAGATTTCCTGAGGGGAATCATTTCAGTGGCAAAGTCGGACGGAGGTGGAATAATATCGTTTTCGGAGTGAGCCTCATCCAGAGTGTCGAGAGTGTCGTCGGAGGACGTTCTCATAACGAGCTGAATAATTTCCTTGTTCGAGTTGTCATTGAGACTGTCGGTGGAACTTTCAGTTACGAGTTGTTGTTCGATGATGTCGAGATTAACGTTCGTTCCAATGTCCTCAGCAAATGTAACGTGGCCGGTGGTTGTTTGAGTAATTAAATTGTTCGATAAATAATCATCCCTCGCTTCGGTCTCCAAAAATCTTATGATGTTTCGATTGCTCGAATTGCCACGAGTTTCGTAACGATTTGCATCCTCTTCATCGTCATCGAGCAGACTTTCCCGGGAATATTTCGCTTCCGGCTCGTACAGCTTGCCAGCTGCCCGAATTTTCACTGAGCTGTTGTCGATCGGACACAATGGTGTGTCGGTCGAGGGTATCACTAACCAGCGATCATGCGCCACGGAAAATATACAATCCATCGAGGTGTTGACTGCGATTTTAAATTCACATTCGTGCCCCCCACCAATTTTTTCTTAAAATGTATTTATTGCGAAACCTGCGGCTTCATTTTTCTCCAACACGTAAACTATTGTGGTTCAAAATGAATCTCATTCTTGTTGAGCTCCCATTACAAAAAACTTTTTTTTGTTCTATTAGAAACCTTCTTAAGAAAAATTCCTTTAATCATGGTTTGATTTTCTGACAATTTTGAAAAAATGAATTGCAGGATTAGTTTTTTGTTAAACAATGCAATTTTTATCACCAATGCCGTTCGAATCACTTACAGCCGGAAAAGGTTCAATATGACAAGCGAAGAATTGTAAGTTTTTTACAGAAAATTATAGTGTAGTTTTTTCAAAGTTACTTTTTGAGGATTTGTGTATGAACATATCCTATAAATATTAATTATAAATAATGGTCATAACGAGGTTTGAATTTTTGTCAACTCACCAGTCGCGTTTTGATCACTTTGATCCAAGATGTCTATGTAATCAACATCTGGATCGCTTATACTCAAATGCCTCTGTTTTAGATTGACCGTTGTTAGGCCACGATCTGGTCCAGTCAAGGCTGCAAATACTTCCTCATCCTCCTCTGAAACAATTCCCAATGGTTTGCATGGCAATTCCTCAGGATTTCGTCCATGCAAAATAACTGGACCTTCCGACTTTTGCTCCATTCTATAAAAAATTAATAAGTATTAAATGTTCCGTTCCGTAGCTTAGAATCTTTATCCTTCTCCTCTCTGACAAAAAGTTTGAGCATGTAAACATGAATCATGTTTTGTTGTTCTCCCTTTTTCAGAGAAAAAATCTCAAAAAAAAATATAACACGCATAAATGAAATTTTAAAGGAAAATAAATAAATGATACAGAAATGAAATTAGAAACAAGATAAACAAAATTGTGTCATAGACAGAGTACACAAAGCTGTATAGAAAAAAATTTCAAATACCCATTAAGATATCTCGTAACGAAGCACCCTCCAGGAATGTCGACTTGTGGAGACCTTGGAGTTTGAAGGCCATGTTCTCCTTGCCCGATACTTTCAACAGCTGCGGTGAGATTGCTGATGGAGAGTTGACGCATGAAGCCGACAACCCTTTTCCTTAAACTTGGCATTGTTGGAGGAGAGTTTCAAGCTTGTTGCCAAATTATCGAACTGACATTTTGGATTTTCATTTCAGGCGGCCTCCCGGCTATTTTTTAACGCGATATATTCATAATTTTTTGTTTGCAAATCTGTAAAAGTTGAATCGTTACAAAAATCGTTGATTATTTATTGCTCCTAAGAATTCTGTGAATTGGGTGCAATCGTTAATTTCTATGCGAATGACGTTTCAACCTCTCAATGGGTTGGTGAGCAGGAACGAACTGACACGAATATATCGACTTCCTGCGTCCAAATTAGACGAATAAGGTCATACTGCATCAGTAACAGCGAATACACACACGTGTGCGATTCGACGTTTGCGATTCGACCACTGAAGGATCAAAAAACCATAAAAACTATGTCTCTCTTTACCTGTATTGCGTTTCGACTGTTATGCGAACGTTAAGGTGCAATGCGATACATTCTAGATGCTCTAAATGTCACTGTGAAAACTTGTTTTGTGTCGGATAATCACAAACTGGAGGAACACTTGGTCGCCATGTTTGATAAACTGTCAAAATTCCTTTTTGTTGAGATGCTCTTGAAATATCTTGAGAAAGAATAATCTCCCGAAGGGGAATATTATCTGATGAAGATAAGCTCGATTTCTGTTTTATCGACAGTCAACAATGTGTTAAGAATAACGGCACGCATATAGCCCTTTTGGGAATATCTCTATACATACTGGAATGACAATTCTACCCCAAAATAGTGTATTATCAAAGCCTCGTAAACAAAACGTACAATTGTGTGCCTATGCTATCAGCATAGGAAAAATACGGTGTACGCTGAGTGTACTATAACTATATGGAGTTTTGTTTACAGAACCCTTTTTTACCACAAATAAACTACCTTCGAACAGCTCAACCGGATAAATCTACGTACGTTACAAATCAATCGAACAAAAATTGAATATACGTAAAAACCGGACGACTAAACAGAATCTTTACTTTAGCGTCTTTCGCTCGAATTATTAATGATTAGATCACACCGCCAACTGGTCTATAGTGCCGAGAGCACATAGCTGCGAATTGTATGACTTTAAAATATATATTTTTTTGTTTTTATTGGGTAAGGGGCTGCGACTATCTCGGCAGGATAGCTCACCGGGGAAAGCCGGTGTCGCGCTCTGTTCTTTGGGTGTCGAGACCGTAAGAAACGTCAGGTCAATTCAGTGTTGACACCAGGTCCTTTGGTTATCGACACTAAGAGTAGAATTTATCGTGGTTGGGTTCTTTGATTCTTGGTTGGGTTCACTTGATTCTTTAGATGTCCACAGTGTACCCCTCATTCGGGTGTTGGGTGTCTATAAAATCCTACAAGTCGAAATCCAAGGCTTGGTGTCATAATTTGTCAGGGTTGCCGTGAATTGATGTGAAATGAATGGAGACTTCAACATTACAGCCGCTTCATTCGAAACAAATGTAGCAGAATAATTCGGACGGAATATTTAATTAACAAAGCTAGACTTTGCTAGAACAATTACTGGGAATGATTCCGACGATTTGAAAGTTTATAGTCAAGGCCAATGCACGTTTTTTCAACGCCTGTTTCTACATTTATTTATACGGATGATACAAAAAGAAGTCGTTTACAAAATGTGCTTTTTAATTACAGTCTGAAAAACCTCACGCACACAATAAATCTATCCATAGCGTGTTTTGAGATTGAATAAAAGCTATTCTTCGAGGTTTCTTTGTCTCTCCAACTCCATAAAAGGAACGAATTCGTAGGAGTCCATGTTGACTCTTCTGAAAAATCAAATGAGAATCCAATTAAAATATTGTGACGGTCCAGTATTTTATCCAAATAGGCGATTCGCAAGAGAGTGAATAAATGTGGCCGTAGCGCAGGGGTTCGCACTCACGCCTCGAACACCGAGGGTCTCGAGATCGAGTTCCACTCGGTTTACATTTATTTTCCCTCATTGTCACTGGACCGTTCCTCACGCTCTCGACCGTGACGACAGCTTGCACATTACAATATATAGGAATAGTAATAATCGTAAATCCGTTCGTATACCAACCCATTGATGAGGCGACGACTTCGACGGAAACAAACTTCGATACTGAATGTTAAATCCCTACGCAAGATGTTTCGGTAGGTCATCGATAAAGGTTTACTAATACAATCATACAAAAGTCGGTCACAGCTGCAATGACGCCTCAACCATTTTGGATCCTTATTCGTTAGGCCGTACTTAGTTTCGTTAGGTTTAATGAACATTGCACATGATCCCCGAGCATCACAGCACTCGACTGGAGTTGGAACATAAATACGATTATGTAACCGTGACTTTTCGCAGTAACTGCTGATCCCTTCTTTAAAAAAAAAATCACATCGCTCAATAACTTGTTGACTCTTAACGACATTGTAACCTTTTTCACATGCAGTATCATATATTTTACCAAAAATGGTATGCAATCACTTAATTTTATTTTTATTGTATATCAAAACATTATAGTGTTCGGAATCTTTAGTCCGTTGGTAACATTCAATGAAAAGTGGAATAATTCCACCAAAATACAATTAATTATAAACACGTCGACAAATTAAGACTCATATTTTAAAAAATTTAATTAAAAAATGTCACCCGTATACTTACCACTTATTTCATGACTTTCGGCTCCAATCGAATCCGATAGAAAAAACAAAACGATGAAAGCTGTGAGTGAAATCGTCATTGTAGCGAAGAAAAGAGAACAATATCAGTCAAACCTAGTATTTATATACTTCGTATTCTGAATTAAATTATTCATCAGTCATCGAATTTATATCTGATGCCAATATTTCTATCAGTGCTATCTCTTTTTTAATCAAAAACAGCAATTGTACAAATAGATAAAACTGTCTCACTCGTCAAAAATGAAATCGTAATGACGTTCTTGAGACTTTTGCAAAACAATAAATGGCTCCATAATATATATAATATATATATATAGGGGAGAGGCGGGGAAAGCGGAACACCCCCCTGTAATATATAAATAATATGATAATATGTTAAGAAATATTATGGAGCCATTTATTGTCCTGCAAAAGTCACAAAAAACTCATTACAATTTTAATCTTAGACGAGTGAGACAGTTTTATTTATTTGTACAATTGCTGTTTTTGATTAAAGAAGAGAAGGCACTAATACTCATATACGCATTACACATAAACTCGATGCCTCATGAATAATTTAATTCATGATACGAAGTATATAAACAGATATAGATTTGACTGATATTATCAAACTATCTATAAAAGACAATCCTATACAATACAATTCTGCGATAATGTTTCATTTTGGAGGTTCCTTCTAAATAGGTTTCAGAATAAAATGTCTTCCTTGGTAATTCAAAATAAAAATTGATCATTTCTTATTTTGTCAATCTTCTGTCGATTTCGACTTAGCTATCTTTTCTATTCATCCGGTTTTGGAACCACTTAAAAGTACAAAGTTCAAACTCTGAAGAAGAAGTACAAACCACTGAAGATAGGAACGTGAAATTTGACACATATACTCCTTCCTATGCTATGGGAACCTATGTTATGATTATCGTTGCTATGGTAACCGTTTCAATGGTAACCGTTGCCTTGGAACCCGTTACTATGGCATCCACATGGTTACCGTTGCTATGGGCATCCATATGGTTAACGTTGCTATGGTAACCATCCATGTCATACCAGCTGTTGTATACAGGACTGGTACAAACGTAAACACGTGCGGATTACGTCAGTAAGTCTGCTACTCAACATTATACATAAATAGATAGACTTGCTTGTGCCAGTGACGAAGTGTACAATAAATGCCTCTATGTTATTGAGAAGCTGTCTTGACTATTGTCGCACTCGCACATAGCTTCAAGCGTTATCGCTTTCCACCGCCCAGCATACCACAATATTTAGGAAACACACAATACTTGAATGAGACTAATTATGACGTTCCGTCTTTGAATAAATTCGTGACTAAAATGAGAGTACATTGGAAACGGAAAAAAAGTTTACGTACGATAAAATTATAATTAGTATAGACGCAAACACAGGACGACCTTTCTTTTTAGACGCTCCAGGTGGTACCGGAAAAACCTAGATCATAAACTTGATTTTAGCAAGACAGAGGAGTACTAAAAGTATTGCCTTAGCTGTTGCCTCTTCTGGAACCGCTTTGTTTATAAATAAATTCATATCTAGCATAATTATCACTCGTATCGAATCCTTTGATTTCCCTGAAGGACCTCGAACCGCTACAATATATATATACTAATACTGCCATCTGTGGGTTTTGTTTTATAAAATGTGCAGTACTTCTCAGTAGAGTTTCCTTGCGGTAGAATAGAGCTCTAGTAGAGATTTGCTCGGTAACATTTTCGTCGGTAGGGAAGGATGACAGTGGAGATTTGTTGTCGTAGGGACCCATCATTGGTAAGTACGACTGGAGTATCGTGGTAGGTTTTTACGTCGGTAGAGTTTTCTGTGGTAGGAATTTCCTAGGGTAGTGTTTATTTGGTTAAGATTTTATCTGGTAGGCTTTGATCGTGATAGTTTCGTAAGGGCGAGTGTGCCATAATTAGTCGGTCGGTAGGGAGTCGGATCTCGACGGAGCCTGCAGTCATGATAACAACGCGTTCGTCCATATCGGTGGGAACGACAAGAATTACGTCAGATGGGGCTTTGTGTTTTGATATGTAGTGAGGGGAAATGCACTACATGCAACAATCATTTTTGACTATTAGTGTCATTATGAAAAGTGGAAATGCGTATTTTTTAGGCTTTTTAAGAAAAGCAACCGAATTATAGATGGGGAAAAAAAAGAGAACAAAATATTGGAACAAATGATAACGCTTAACGACGGGTTTGGACGACCAAACAAAGAAATAATCTTCTAAAAAGATTCTTCTCCCAGCGACCAACATGCACAAATCAAATTGGAGCGAAAAATGAATATTCTACACGAAATAAGTTGTCACTACACAGTGCACGTTCCTTCATGTTATCTTTTATTTGAGATTCATTTTCCTTTTAATAATTGCAAGCGACGTCTGCGCAACACTGAAATTTATTCGGTGACACTTTGCAATTTCTCAACACTTGATGCAAATTAATTCCAGAGAAATTGAAATGACAAAGACGTTGCGAAAGTCATTTTGGAAATGTTGAAATCCAGTAACGTTAGTGCATATAATTAGCGTTTCGAGGGTTTATTGACATAGTGTTCGAGAAAGAAGAAAGTGTTGCTCACTTCCGGTGGTGAAGTGCGCGAACATCCTGCCTCTAACAAGAAAAGTCCATTAGGAAGTAGGACACGGTATTTGCTATAAAAATTGAATTAGAAAAAGACCTCTCCTCAGTCGTTCGTGGTTCGTTGCCGAAGTTTAGCTCTTTTGGGATTATGATCAAAGAACGAATGAAAATTCAATTATTCGTGGTTGTTAGAGCATTTTTTTTCATTCAAATAGATGCAATAACAATAAAAAACAGTGGTACCGTTGTGTCTACAAATGTCAACGTCGCGTCGCAGTTTTCTCCTGACTCTTCTCGTCCTCATCAAATTTTTCATACACCAGAAATTCCCCAAGCCCCCAGTAGAATTCTCCAAGTGCCGAGAGAGCATCGTTACAAATTTCGTCCCAATATTGACGACGCTAGTGATTTGAAATTTGACAAAGATCGGATATCGAATATCGCGCCAGTTCCTTCGATATTCATAAACCAGCAAGATGTTCGCCATCATTTGACGAGAAAATATCTTCCACCCCAACGAGCTGCAGATCTCGCGGTTTTATACGCTCCACCCGGAGTTTTATCCATCGAAGACAGTAAAGCATCGATTTTTAGAAATTGTCCGAACACAAAATCGCTTCATGAAGTATCAGTTGTGAAGAATCGACAATTCTCCGAAAAAAATCAATTCGGGAAAGACAATTTTGCTGCTATCGATGATACGAAACCTGTGTACGAGTTTAATAACGATAATGATCCTCAAATTTCGAAGGATCAACGAGATTATGTGGTACAAGTTCCGCTTAAGGCTGATCGTCCAATCGAATCATCAACGAGCCCAAAAACCGGGACTCATCTCGACGATGATCCTCACGTACATTCTCATCGTCAAATCAACGAGAAACATCGTCACAAACCTTCAAAGGACTTGGCTGCCTCGTTTTCGACGCTCGATTGGTTTCTGACAGACGCTGGCTACAACAGCCCACTCCATCCACCACCCAATCCCCTTTTATCACTCATACTGTCCCACTATGGACGTTATATTCCTGGGAACCAGCATCCCAAAATTTATTCTTACATGGCCGTTAATAATATTCATAATAATCGACCATTCGGTCAGTACAAATTGTCTTGTGATGAAGGACTGGACTCTCAGCTAATCAAATAAATTTTCTTATTAAATTCGATTTGATTGAAAATTGAAGAAATTAAAAGTTTTGTAAATTTCTTCTTGTTCAGGAATTCAATATTGTTTTTATTGAAATTATGGAGTAATTTCGATCGTTGTACAATAATATTGAGACTTTTTCATGAAACAACTGTTTCTGGAGGTTTATTTCATTTTATTAAATATGTAAAAAAAGGAGCCTACACGATTTTTCATTGAATTCTCACACTCGTTATTAAAGGAAACGGAAAATAATTTCGCTTGTTGTCCTTGAGGAAAAATTGAAGAACTCTGAAATAATTCAACCTTCGCTAGAAATGACACAGTTTTCAATATTTTTCAAACATCTTTCTTCGTCTCTTAACTTCCGGAGTGTATTTTTACATCGAATAAGCACATAATCGTGTATCGTCGAGCGACACGACGATCCAAGTCAAGCGTGACGATTGTTGAGCGTTTATGCAAACGAGGTTGAGCTGTTGTTCGAAGAGATTCCTTCGTTATTCGCGTCACGGTTGGTCGACTCGTATGTACTCTACGAGAGAAAAAAAAACTATCGTATTATGGCAGAGTAAGAGGGGAATAGAGAAAGAGGACAAAAAGGGAGAAGTGCGAGTGAAAAACTTACAAAAAAAAGAGCAATGTGCATAGAGCGAGTTCAAAAATTCCTGATCAATTTTCTTTCGCTCCGGAAGCAATTTTTTCAATGATTTTAATTTTCGATAAACTTGTAGCTAGAAAAGATAACTGAAATTTCATATAAGAAATAAATATCGATCTTCCACTTTGTTAACCGATTTGATTTGCATCATTTCTTCTTTTGAGTATTTTAGCGCCCCGTTCTTTAATTTTCGGGCAAACTTACAAGCTCGCTGAAATTTTGACTGGCCCCAGACGTCTTAGTGTCGATTTCCGAGTGAAACCCACGAATGCACCATCTTTTCCAATTCAAATATATACTGTGAAAATTAACCATTTGAACAAACGTCCTTTGATGTCGGTCGATTCTTATAAATATACATTTTTTCGGAAGCTTCAAAAACACCTTTTTTAATAATATTTAGTACTTGATTGACGCGGTTGCTGGGCTCGAGCATTCTTGAAGTTAGTGTCGAGACGACGAAAAAGGGATGGCAAGAGTGAAGGAATGAAAAAGACAGAGAGAAAGCAACAGAAGGTAGAGGTTTCAGACGCGCACGGAACAAAAGCTTGTGGAGAAGTGTGAAGAAGCTTTCGACTTCGCATGGTATGTACGTGTTGATTAAAAAGAAATGTTAAAAAAATAAGCGGAAAGAATGGTAAAAACATCCCGAGTACATTTTGAATAAATATTTTTTAATTAGCCCACCTTCCATTTAATTTCAATTATCTAGAGTTCACGTGAAAAGGAAAAAAGTAACAAAAAAATAAGAGGTTAAAAGAAACGAGTGTGGCAAAGAAAAAAAAATCTGTAAAGGGTTGAAGAAAATGAGGAAGAAGAGAGCGAGAAGAATTCGCAAACGCAGCCAGCCGCATAATTGCTGTGTTTATAATTGTTGCCCTCTGTATCTGGCTCACTCTTTCACGTAGTCTTGCCAATCCGTAACTCTACTCTCGAGGATTGCCACGACGAACCCTCAGACCTTTTTCTCCCCCGGTCCACTTCGTCGCCAGTCGCGACCTCTTCAACCCTCTCTTTCTCTCTCCAACCCATTCTCTTCTTCTTCATCTTGCACGCCATGACTCTCGAGTTCCCTTGTATCCTCTTTTCTAGCATCCCGGGAGAGACCGCGAAAAAAAAATTAGTCTGCGGTCACACACAAGCGAACTCTCAAAACGTCGCAGACACGTATGCTCCATATAAGCTTTTCTTAACTAAACGGAACATCCTTTCACCCTTTGTCACCTTCAATTTTCTTCATCATTTTTCGTATTTTTGTGTTTGTTGTTAGAAATATCCTGCATTTATATTTCAACGTCTTTTCATAAGACAAAACTTTTTCTATGATTTCGTTAGATGTCGTTAGATAATGAAGTAGAAACAAAAAAGTATTTTTTTTTTTAAGGTAGTTCTCGCGGGAAGATTCCATCCTCCCGCGGAAGCCGTTTCTGTATATGCAGCTGTAGACGCTTTTTGCCTGCTGCAATTTCTGACTAGATTGAAACCATAAAAAAAAAAAAAAACCAAACCATACAATAGACCCAATTACGGGTAAAATTGGGAAAGCTACAGATCGAATGTCCATTTAATTGGACATGAATGCCGTATATACACATACATCTATATATTTATACTTTTATATATTTCCGGCTAACGTCCAGTGCAAGACAAACTGATTTTTCTTCCGCTGAACTAGTATGTGTTGAAAACCCAGTAGGAAAAACTAGTTTGTCCTAGAATCGGGTATAGCTGGTAACACATATGTATGTAAGATGCTCAGAAAGCACCATAAGGACTGTTGTTAGGTACTCTCAAATTGGCGGAGTTTCGTAATGGAGCCTGGTACCTTTGTTTCACTATAATGGGGAGGATGCAGTTTTCAAGAATAGGGTGAATTCTTCAATGCCCTTTACCTCTCTTTTTTTTAAATTCTCTGCCGAATTTTTTTTCTCATTCTTTATTATTCCCGATCTTGAAACTCCCCGAGACATTCTTTTCACTCGTCTGCGCACCATATTACACGCGTCTCAACTGCATGTAAGACTATGCACCATTTCTCGCACCTTAAGTATTCCTTTGCAAGCATTCTTTCTCACCTTTGACGTACGAAAGAGAAGAATGAATTAGAAACATTCAAGAACCGGGTTATCTACCCCACAGTAAAAAATGCATGTGAATAAAAAATAATAAATGGTAATTAACCAGTCTGTCGATATAAGGAAATGTCATTTGGTTTCATATGGCAAAAAAATTTGCATTCATTTTTAATCGTTTTCCATCTTCGTACTTTAATATTTAATGATAATCGATGATTTGACTTGATTTCTTGGTCTGTAAAAAGGAATCGGATAGCAGTTTTATGCATTATAAAGAAGCTGAACGAAGGGTGAAAGTTGAAAAGCCACAGACACTTAACTATGTCTGTAATACAAGTGGTCGAAGCGTTAAACGACTTGGAAGTGGTGATACTGATGCGAAACTGTCACGCAATGGCGACACTGTCTATCATTCGCAGTATACACGGGATTCTAAAAGTTTAAGCTAACGATAGTTCAAACACAAGATTTTAAAGAGAAAGGACTTTGGTTTTAATTTTCTGCGATGCCGCACCGTTGATAAGATATGGATCAATAAATTGATAGTCATTTCGACGAGGAAGTCACCGTCGATTAGTGATAACACGCAACCCTATTTATTGAGTGGGAGCTGTAGGAAAATAGATTTTTGGACTACAAAGAATGGTCAAGGATTTGTCGGTTTACAATATTTCGGTCTCTTATCGCGTAAAGCTTGGGCGTGACTTTTGGGGCATTCTGTATAGCAACCAAGTCCGGACATGACGTCGCTAACTCACTCTCTTCCTTTCTCCATTTTCCTCTCTATGGTGTACACCGAGAGAGGAAATGATTGCAGTACAATTTCCTGGCGCCGTCGCGCCATTACGAGAGGTGTGTGTTGTGCTTCTCGGGAAAAATTGACGTCCGAAAGCGCCCTCAACTATTACTAACATATACTCTCGCCCGAGTTTCTCTCGTTGAACTCATAAAATTGCTTGTAGTAGATAGACACCTCACGAAAGTGTTAGGATGTACGGACCACCGGATTACTCAGCGATGATCGAAAAAAAGAACAAATCTACAGCAAGAATAAATAAATTTGAAAAATAAAAATAGAAATATTTTCGTAAAAAGTTTTCTCATCAAGCGAAAGGAGGACATTGAACGAATATATTGTTATGAAAAAACGATCCGATTGAAAAAATACATTCCCTTGAAAAAATTATATGATATTCGATGCTCCATTGAAATAATAATTTATATTGTAAAACTATTGTGAAACTTTATTGTAAAACTGCTTTTTTTCCCTTCAACTATTAATAACAGGTTCCAAGCTTAATCTATATTCGGACGCATTCCTTCAACACCAAGTACTCTTTATTATAATACACCGAAATGTAGTACATCCGGATGTGTGGATTCAGGAAGGTTTTTCGAGTGCTTGCTCAAATGTAGGGTTTGTTCGAGAATAAAGTACGAGCATTGTGCACTACGTTTAGTTTCAACTACAGACATATTAAGTTTGGAATATAGTACCTGAGAGGGAGAGAGAGAAGCGAGAGAGAGAGAGAGTTTAGCATCCGTTGAGAGAACTCAGACAGCGTTCCTAACATTCTGCGATGCCACAGCAGTGAGAACATTGTCCGTTTATCGAGACGAGTGCTGGCCGTCTGGATCCTGGAACTCGTTGAAGGGATGGCGAAAATTACGCCCTCGTTGCTCATGAATATATAGCCAGTTCCGGTCTACCTACGAGGTCTTGGTGTGTAGAGTTATACGTTGAAACATACACGGTGTCTCAGCTCGAATGATCAATATTGTAAAACCATAGGATTTGGAGCAAATTTTGAGCCGATCATTATTCGGGTACCGTTTTTTTTTAAATCGAATTCTCTCTTCGTGGGTTGATAGTCGATTTCTTCATCATTAGGGCTCGTCGTTTAAGGACTTGTCTCGTCGATTTTTGGGAAATATATTGAAATATTTATTTGCGACAAAAGTACAGTCCCGGAATTCTGGGATTTGATCTTGAGACTTTCCGGTGTTTCGGTTCCGAGGCACACTAACAGCTAAATTAATACACTTGTCCGATAGATATTTCAATGTCATAGCTAACAAAACATACAGAACTTTATCGCGCACGCCCATAATCAAGACAATGTACGACAAAATAGCGAGGATTCGTGAACTTTTATAATTAAAACTCGTCAGAATAGAATTCGACTCGACTTCCTGATTCGGCATTCCATCCACAAATGGAATGTCAATTATTCTTTATAGGACAGCCTGTATACGGTGATTATGATACAATATTTCTATAAAGTATTTGGTTAAAGCGGATGTAGAATACCAAAAGTTATTCGAACGTGTGGCATGAAGATACAGTTGACTAATTGGCACATTATTCGAAATCTTTTGATTTTCACCACATGGTATTTGTGTGAATATGAGTTTTGAAATTCACTCGTATTCAACATCGCATGCATGATAGAGAAATAGATACGGAAACCGAGCTCGCATCAAATTTTCGAATACAACGCACTTGTTCGCAAATGAAAAAGGCATAACAACTACTCACACAGGTTCCTCGCTACATCCTCTCTCTCTACATCCTCGCAAAGTTACAGAATCGATATTTGCGGCATTTGCACCACAGTTTCGAAACTGTCACGCTCCAATTTCATTCACGTCGCTCAGATTCACATTTGCATACGCACTCCAGTGTTTTGTGTATCACCATAGAATTGCATGTGTGCAGAGAGCGTAGGATAAAATACTGTCTCGGACAGTGTGGCCCACGGTTTTTAAATTCAAATCTCATTTCGGAATATGTGTTATGTAGATGTGGAACGTTTAGGAATTTTGAAAAGACAACTTTTTCTTTCCATTTTGTGGACGTGGAAATGAAATTAGTAATCGTGTGGTAAAATATTATTTTTATTTTGTCTTCATTTCAGCGAACCTTTCAACGTTTTGAACGAATTTGATTTATCATTAATAACTTTTTTTTCGTTTCATGCGCTGTCATTGGGTCATGAATGTCATGTAGTTCTGGAATTTTTTTCTGGCCTTTTATTCAGAAATTTAATGAAATGGATTTGATGAATGTACAGCATTATTTTCAAAACTCATATGCGCTCTCTCGATGAATTTATACTTTGAAGAATTTTGAGAACTGCAAAAATTGTTAGCAATTCATATTTCATTGCAGTATTGATCGTACCAAGTCCATGATGGAACTTTTTCTCAAAGTAATGAATATTTCGTATATCCGTATATAATTAATATGCATCAAAAGTTCATGTTTAATTTATTTATGGATACGAAATCGTGCATGTTCATAGCAACTGTGCTCCTTTTGATTTCACAAACATAGCATATATCGCTTAAATAATGTGTACGAGAGTGCAATTTACCGAAGAGATACGAGTTCGAGCAGTATAAATGGGATTTCAGTCAGACATCTACGTGGAATCGCGTCAGTAGTGTAATCCACGATACGTTCAGACTTTTCGTATATCTTTCGTACCGAGCAATATATCTTTACAATCTCAGAAATACAAACTGTATGAACACATACAAATATCAAATCAAAGTACGTTTCAATGCTTTACAGTCAAATATTTATTATACTTATATAAACATTACTGCACAATTCTATAATGGGATTAGGTTTTACGCAAATAAAACTATGGTTTATGAAAAACTATTCCTGATTGCTCTATAACTGAATTTATGATGACGAATAATCTGAACTATTTTCGAAATCTTCTTTCTAAACACATTACCGAAGATGATACTCAGAGCATGAATGTTCCATTTCATTCACCACTGAGAATGTTTTTATTTTTTATTCTATTTTTTCTTTTCTGTGTTTTTTTCTTTGGCTAATGTTTTTAATTGATGATTTTTATTCACAATGAATGGATATCTGAACTGAATCGATGTCTAATCGGAACTTCGCAACCGTCCGACATGTTTTTTTGGTTTTTTTATACTGGATATATTGTACTTGATGTAGTTTCATGAGAATTAGAATAACATTAGACGTTTGGAGAACGACTCATGTCTCACATCAGCAGTCAGTCATACGTCGTTGTCCATAGTATTTGCGACGATAAAGTGGTAAAGTGACGTCACTTCCCGAGGGAAAGAGAGGGCGGAATAACCTCATCACCGGCCAATAGACTCTCCCCCTTTGCTGGCTGATTCTTCTGTCTCTACTGGCGAGATTGCTATTGAATATGCTACAGAAACATCTACGTACATACATGTGTGTGTACTATGGAGAAGTGTGTTGAGTCTCTTCAGCTCGTTGAGTGAGAGAAAAAATTAAATGAAAGAGGATGGGGCTGACTGATAGGTTCTCTCAGCAGTTACAATTCATTCACTGCAACTTGGAGTACATTTTGCAATTATGAATTCAGATTTTCATTCGACAATAATCGATGCATGAAAGTTACGAATTGCATTTATTGTGCAACGTGCAACAGCTGTCATTTGCAGTTAACCGCAAAATTCCAAGGATAGCTGCTTTTATCCGTCATTATTGTACGTCTACTTCATCGGGATTTCAATTGAGATACTCTGAAGTGTATAATTCTTTTAATTAGAAACTACTAGCTTGATTTTGAGACGGAATTTGATATATTTCGATTGAACAAATAATTAATGTATTTTTTCTGATGCATTACAATGGCGTAGGCTTTTGTATATCCACATTCATAGCATCAAGTGGATTTTGACAGAATTACAGTCACGAGTAAAGAACATTCATTTCATTGAAATAAAAATGATTTTATAATGACATAATGCAATGAATTGGTACACATCAAATAAATTTAATCCGTAGATTAATTTGGTCAAACCTACATGTATTTCGTTGGATTGAATAACATTTTAATCGCCTTTTTATTCTCCGTAACGTTTCCAGTCTATATGCTTGAATAGAAATTTTACTCCCATTTTTTTGTTCTAAAAATTAATTATTTTTGTCTCCCAAGAGGAAATTAGTTCATCCAACTTTTCACGCTGGTTCATACCACCTCGTATTCATTTCCGACAACCCCTTGGGCTAAGCGTGTCATATGTGCGTACAATTCGGTCTCGAGAAATGAGGGCTTATCTTCTTCAGCCTCCAGGCTTTACTACGGACTTCATTGTGTTGTCGTACTCCTTTTTCATTAGTTACTCGAAAGATCCATTCTTTCCAGGGCTTCGAGACGGTAAACGTGAGCAATATTAAAACCTCGTATCTAACAATTCACGTGACATAACACGTGAAAAAAAAATTTACCCACTTACACACAGACGATTTCCCTTTTGCGTCTGTGGTTACACATTGTTTTCATTGAAGCCTTTAATCTGAGTGGATACCAAATTAAGCGAAACAATTCCTCAGATAATAACTGCCTAGAAAAAAAACCCTGGTAACAAGGTCATTTATTCTTTTATGTATACGAATTTTTTTCATCGAAATTGAATGCGAAGGAAAATGCAACGAAAGTACATTTTTCACAAAATTTTAGTCAACGTACCTCGATAAATTCTATTACTTGAGACTTTTTTTCAGATCGCGCAAAATATTTTCAAAACTTATAGAACATAGTAATTTCCATAGAACTACATCGAAAATAATATTAAAAGGTGTCAAAACGATGAAAATGAACGAGAAAAAAGATGCTGAAAACGTATCCCAGAGGGTCTGTTGATTTAGATCGAAATGCCTCATATGCACCCACAATTTGTGATCGTATTATATTAGCCATCCCTGTGAACGCGATGATCCGTGTGTATGTGCAATTAATACGAAAGAGGGCGGGCTCGTCGGCGAACGAAGGGCGTGTGTGAGGGCCACCCATGATTCTGGATTAGCATAAGAACCAGAACCTCGAGAGCGCAGAGAAAATCCATCCACGAACGAGAAGCGTTCATTGTCCTTTAACCGACTTGAAATTAAGTAAAAGTTTCAGACCATGTGACTTGCAGCGAATAAAAAGAATACAGCAGAATGCTCAATAGATCCTAATACTGGCCAGGAGCCAATTACACAGAAATTGAAACCTATTTGCCAGTAGGCTTTACGAAAGAAAAATTCGTAAATACAGTTTTCGACCAAGCATTAGATACCCTGTAATTTTTCTATCCAGAGAAATAATTCAATATCTTGGTCATAGAAATTCAACAACCGCTGCAGCCAACGGGGTTTTGTACTGGCAAATGTAGTTTTGTTTGATGTATCAGATTTTTTCAGGCGTCAAGTTGCTGTAGAAGCGAAAGGGTAACAATGCAGAGAGGCGTTGAGGAATTTATAAAATTCGAAAAATGTACAAGCTGTATTGAAGGAAAATTCACTTGCGTTTTGTGATTGCTCAAAGAGTTTATTCAGTACAATTATTTAGTGATATATTTTGTACAGATATTTGAACAGTTTGAATGAAAGTCGATGTAGTTTTTTTGTTGCTAAGGTATGAAATAAATTTTCTTGTTTAGTAGAAGAATTCAAAGAATAAAATATCTTACATGACGCTATGGATAAAGTAAATAAATCCAAAATTGATTGATGAATGTTTCGAAAAGACCCCACAAATGTGTATGGGTTGTTAGTTTTGGTCAATATTACAGAACTTCATTGCATCTCTCTCTTACTTTAAACCTTGAGGCAGCGAAGATGTTCACGCTCGTTCTCGAGTTACTCGAAGAAGAATGTTACACGACAAGCTTAACCCCCCTGGCTCCCCATATATTCTTCCATCCAATACTCTCGCCTGCCTGTACTCGTGTTTTTGGCTAGTTAGGTTCTTTTTTTTTCATCTGCTTTACGACGAAAGATATATTCAGTCAAGGTTCGCGTGTCTCGTTACAAATAACTCGCTCGTGATCCTGCAAAATATCTTCAAAGTCTCGAGAGGCAAACCTGACGCATAATGTGAGTCGATCATTAGTGATTTTTATTGGTCCGATCGACTCTCAAATGTCATCGAAAATGAGCTTCAGGCGGTATCTCGGATCCATACATGAATGAGTTAGTTTGGTAGTTAGCTTCATGAAAATAAAATCTTTTTTACTCCAAAAATATGCCACCAAGTTACAAGTTGAAAAAAAAGTTTCATTATGCTCAATAAATCCCGAAATAATATCAAATGTATACCATTTTTATTTAAGAACTATTTTCCATCTTTGAACAATTGTGTAAGTCGCGGAATTCAGTTGAGGGAGGAAGCAGAGAGTCTTAACGATACTTTTTATCGTTCATACAGACTGTTGCAAAAGTTGCCCTAATAACTCACATGCGGTAATTAGGCCATGAAATTCTAGAGGCAATATTTTATTTTACATCTTCATCAGTATTATTATCGAGGCCACATTTTTATAGAGCTTTGAATATCGTCATGACAATAGATATTAACAAACTGAAAAAAAAACCCGGGTTGTTGAAAAACTAGTTCGAAAAACCAGTGATGGACCGCGATCCAGTGAGACATATATGGAAAAAGCCCAGAGAGTGAGACGCCTTTTTTCTGTCAGTTTAACGAATTGGTTGTAACTTGACAATCCCCGGGATCGATGGACTGAACCTTGATTTGGTGAAATTGACAGTGGAGCTTTTGGCAGAGTCGGTACAGGATCGCGCAAGTAAAAATAGAGATGGAAGTCGAGTCTCGTCATTAGGACTTTACAGACACGTTTTCTCGCAGACCCTCGCGTTCTCGTCTGGAATAACATACGAATAGGATGTAGGAATGTATGTATGCGTTATAGGCAAGAGGCCAGCTGCTGACCGGCACGCGCGAAACGTGCCGAGAATCGCGATATGTTTTACGGGAGTGAACGAGCCGCTTGGCTGAGCGATCTGGTAAGAGCAAAACGCTAGTGAAAGAATTGGCTTTCTCTCTCTCTCCCTCTAACTCACACTCCCTCTATGTCTTCTCTTTATTTTCTGGGGGTAGCTTTATACCCGTGAGTCTTTGGTGCCAAAACGAGGAGAAAAAGGGAGCAATAAAGGGAAGGAAAACTTTTGAAGCCTCGAGTTAAACGCTGTGCTACTGTGTATCAAGTTCGTATACAAAACAGGCACAGAAGTCCGATAAAAGAGGGCGAAAAATCTTGTAAATATGCCCTTGTATCCGTATAACTATTGTATAAACATTCTCGATCTTGAGCTTCCAATATTCGAGCTGAAGTTTTGTTCTCTTCTCATACGTCCAAAAGGGCTCTTTGTGTTCCTGGCTGTTCAACTACATTTCTGTCGTACATCGAAGAAAAAAAAACACTAGGCAATGTCCCAATTGTCGGAGAAGAAAACTTTGGCAATCTCGATCAATCATTTGGACCAGTTTTCGAGTCCATGAAAGTGGTTCCAAAAGACCACTGCGTCTTTCTCGTACGATTATATACCACTATACGATGATTTTTATTGTTAAATGGTAAGGATTACAGTCGAATTCATTTTCATTAGAATTATCCCTATTTTTCATGTTCATATTTATTTATTTTACATCTGATCTCTTAACTCGGTTAGGTGTTTAAACAAGGCCGTAGAACTTGCTGCTATTGATTTAGTGATTTCACGATGACGAGTTGCGAGGAAGGAGTACATCGTTGAGAAACACGGTAGACACAATGAAACCGCCTTTTGCCTGTCTGTCAGCCTGTCAGCAATTCCGAGCTTCCCTAAGTTAGTGACGAGGACTTCGGGGACCATGGCACTCCAGTTGTCGATATTATCAGCGGTAGTATATTCTACACTGTGTTGACACCACGTTTACTGGATTTCCTGTCCGTGCCATTGGTCATTTTGTCCCTTTTCACGGCGTTTTAGTGGAGGATGTTGTGACTGTTTGGGATTTCAATGTCAATTAGATACGTATCCCTGTTATTCCCTTGTCAACCAACATGATATCCGGTCTATTGTACACAATTATTCAGTTCGTTAGTACACCGATTGGATGCGGTGCACTTTATAGGCGCCGTCCTGTAGGACTGCACTGGCAGTGAACTCATAATACGCAACTCGTTCTCTCGCATAGTGCGTCATATCGCTGTGGCAAATTCTGGTACGAAACATCTTTGCTACCTGACTGTGCCACGCAAGTATTTAGTTTCCATCAGAGTCGCGCAGGCACCTTTTATGTGCCATATCGTCTCGGTCTGCTGGTGACGTGTTCGCAACGTCGGGTATTTCTATATATTTCAGGTAATACTCAGTGGCAATACCATGGTCTTGATTATAAAGCCTTCCCTCTCCGTCAGCAAATCTGAGCAACCAAATCATTAACGTAGGGTTCGTTTAGCCCATGCGCACTCCCACCACACATATTATTGCTTGATTATTTGGAGATTTAGTTATGATTGATATTAATTAGTATCAATATTATTTGGAATATATTAAGCGATTAATTAGTACGAATGTTCTCAAGTCTTGGAAAGGTTTAATGTGAAAAAGATGGATTTATCGAAATTCAAATATAAACGAAGATGAATACCTAATTTCGTAACATGGTTCTAGATATAGATTCTAACTTAATCGGATGTTGTCGCGACTGATCAATTCCATTCAATTACCAAGCTATTTTGTAAACATCTACAAATCATGCTCTTCGATTCTGGTACAGCATCGGTTGGGAAATTGCAAATTCAATTTATGTTTCAAATCCGACGATTCGGCAGAATGTATAATGTAACATTACTGCGCGACGTATTCTATTAGCGTCTTTGATATCAAAGCAAGGTGTAGGCTGTCTAATTCCTTTAATTCAAAGAGACTGGCGACGCTGTTCTTAGCTATGCCTATATTTTAGGATAGACATAATTCAGATACTGTCTGGGATAATGGGATACTATATGGTAACGGAAGAGCAAGCATGGGACATTTTATCTCGACTTGACCTTCTTCTCATAATGTTCCACTCAATTGATTACTATTTTTTTGTTCCTCTAAAAGGCTCGACGGTATACCCAACGTTGTCGTTGCGTTATTGATTTTTCCAGATTGAAAATATCGATCATTTTTTTGTTTATTACGATTTTTTATAGAATGTAATTGTATTTTTTTTTTCAAACTTTCTGATACCATGAAAAATAAAATCAAAGTCTAACAAGGGAACGATGAAACGACTATGTATCTTTTCGAGCTTTCATGCGATAATTCGGAAATAAATTTTTGCTACAGCATAGATTTATTATATGCGGGTAATATATAGAGATCGACATTGCTACAATGGTGTTAAAATACTCTATATATGGAGATGAATTTATATACATATATTTATTTATGGACATATTGAACGGAATTTACACACCGATTCGTTTCACTCGTAACTATACGTAACTAACACTAATGTGTGCATGTACGATCGAGATCGGCCATCACTGTTCGTAGAGAGATTGAATGACGCACACATCATTACTCAGGGGACTGCGTAACTCGAGGCTGCCAATGTATCTACGATATACATACAGTGCAGTCATTTTATATACATATATATATTTTTACACTTACATGCATACAGTGTGTATGCGTAAATATATATGCGCTTATGCATACATCGGCCACCCTCTGTTCATTCTCGATACCATCTTCATCGCTCTCTCTCTCTCTCTTTCCCTCTCTCTCGCGCTCTTTCTCTCTCGGTCTGTCTGTCTGTATGTCTCTCTCTCTCTTTTCACTTTCTATCTCATTTTCTATCTCTCTTGTATTATAATAACGTGACAGACGTGAGATCCCACGCGTAGAGCATTCACGTACCCTATTAATCCCGTGGGCAACTCTCTCATTTGGCCCGATGCCCTCTGGGTCGGTTAGCCGTCCAACACTCTCGTCACTAATGGCTAATGCATATCTCTCTCTCTCTATATATCTTTCTCCTTATCTCCCTACCGAATGGAATTTGGATGATCGAGTTTTCACAAAAAATTAAAGTACATTGAAACTGCGTATAAATTTGATTTGCATACTTTACGAATCGATGGATTTATAATGAATATTATTGATTATTTGAGAATTATGAACGGTTTTCAATGTTCGTTACGAAATTTCGATATGCTAACATTTTGTCGAGCTTATGGTTTCATCGATTGTCAACAATTGCTAATACCTATTTTTTACTAATACCGATTTTAGGTTAAGAAAATAAAGAGTCACATATTTGAGGCTGAGTTCAGCTCAAAGTTATCCTTTTTGTTTCTAACAGAATGAGTTGCGATCTGTTTAACAACATTGGAAACAAAGGAACACTTCGTTCGTAGTTCGAGGTGGCGATTGAATCACGTATTTATGCATTTTATAGTCAAACTTCAGTAGAACGACGATAAGCCTTGGCTTGCAATGAATCACCCCATTCAAACAGTAAATATAGTTGACTCATGCAGTTAAAAATGCCTATATATGTTTTCCAACGAATTAAAGGTCTTTCAAAATGTTTTTCAGTTCGTCGTTATTGTTGAGGTTTTTTTTATTTTTCCCTCGACTCCAACGAGAGCTGTTTCGAGAGTCATACCCGAAAAACCTGCTCGTTTTTATCGAGCGTATAATTGTTGTTTGTCGCAGTCTCTACTTCAGTTCTTAATATAAATTCGGTTCGTATGCATAAAATTGAGTGTTCGTTCTTTTAAGGAGTATTTTTTTCAATTTTGCCTTCATTTTCTCAATTTCTTGAATCTTTACAGCCTGAAAAGCTGTGAGCTTTTTCTGATTTTTCCCCAAATCGCATGCATACCTGGAACGTGATCTCCTTTCGGTTCACTTAAATCTTTTACTTTAATCGTCAAATGTAATTCTCTCGTAAAATGTATCTCTTCAAAAAAATTTGTAAATTATCAAGGTTTTTTAATGCTCAGATTTCGATTAGCTCAATTTTCAAGAATTGGATTATGTCAGGAGAATCAAAGTTATCGGATTTCAGGTATTTTATCTCTTTGCCCTCGGGAGTTTCTAGGGTGAGAAACGTTTTGTACAAAGATTTGCCCGAAGTCGCAATTTTCTTCGCCCCGACAATCGAGTCTTTCATACTGAGCTGCTTTACTCTTGGTGTACTTTAACGAGAAAGAATGAGCAAAGAGAGAGAGAGAGAGAGAGAGAGAGAGAGAGAGAGAGAGAGAGAGA
>JACEOJ010005898.1:495057-571085 GCA_013761285.1 Campoletis sonorensis | reverse complement strand
AGAGAGAGAGAGAGAGAGAGAGAGAGAGAGAGAGAGAGAGAGAGAGAGAGAGAGGGAGAGAGAGAAGAGAAAATTTCACGATGCCATCGGTAAATGAGCGGTCTTGCTCGGCACAAAGGCACCTTTTAGCCGCTCCGACGATCCACTCACTTAATTTAATTTCCTCCTGAGAAACACCCGACGATGTCAATGTGCGTCGACGACACTCTTGTAAATTCGCTCTCCCTCAAAGAAAAAGATAAAGAGATGGAGACTCTCGTTCTAATTCCAATGAAAATCCGCTCTTTTTAACAATGCAATAACAATTAATTCGTTTGAGCTCGAGCACTTTAATAAATTATCCACCTTGAAAATTTTCATTGCTTGCGTATTATATCTATTTGATTATGAAATAATGCTTTGGTGAAAAAAAAATGGATTATAAGTAGTTTCATTATTTTTCTAAATTATTTAATTTGCATATTTTCGTGTTGTTCATAATGCATTTTTTTCTTCTAAAAAATTGCCACCCAGTAATTAAAAAAAAAAAAGAATAAAAATCATTTGTTTTATAAGTTGCTTTACAATGTTCTTCGAAACGTGTTTTTCACACATGAATATATTCTCCTCATAGATTCATCTCGAGAAATGAAAATTGACGATTGAGGTTTTTGTATAGATTTTTCAACGATTGTAATTCCGAAAAAATGAAAAGTTTTACGTTAAGTTGCAAAGTACATTTTTGCCTTTCTTGCGTCATTGGACGATTGATGAAATCAGATTCAATCACGAGTAATTGAGAGAGTCGCGTGTCGTTCTTGACGGTTATTCTGGTATTCATGCGAGAAAATTGTTGCACCAGCTTAATAAATACACACGAATAGTAGATTGCAATTATGTATGAGGTTTTCTCGTTCAAATGTGACCGAGCCGAGCACTTCAAATTTTGCTAGTGTATTCGTCGATCGTTGTTCCGATTTTATAAACACTTTAGAAATTAAAGGATTTTTCTTATAAGCTCCATAAAATTCTACATAAAATAAAAAATCTTCAGCCAAGAAATTGATCATTTTTCAAAATTTCTATATAATCCTTAATATCGCCAGATGTTGAACCACTCATATTTCAAGAAAAATGTTTGACATTGTTTCACCATGTTTCAATAAATCAGATATTTCATTTTTTTTTTAAGTCAGTCTCAAGTGGTGGCACATTTGACAGAGAGCACCTCATATATATGTTTCTACGCTGTAGCGTAGGCGTAGGAATGTCTTAGAGTCCGTTGAACGAAGTGGAACGTAGATTAGCTGGATCGCGAGGCATGCGAGAGCAGAAAAAAAAAAATAATGTACATATTATACATACTGATATGGGCGTGTATATTAGTAAGAGTAAACTAATAATAGTGATGTACAGTGTCTCCATTATAAAGACGTCGAAAGATTCATATTCGAGGATGATTTACGAGTCAAAGTTTTTTGCCTTTTACGGCAGGATAAATGATAGATTTTGTTGAATGCCCAGCATAGAATTGTCGTTTAGGGGTATTTTGAGGGTTGGAGGGAAAGTCAAATACTATCCGAAATATTATGGTGTTGAAGAACGAAATGCTTTTGACATGGATGACGGTTGGAATATGAAATTTTAAACGGCGTGTGTTTGTAGTAATGAAAATCGTTAACATCAGGATCCAGGGTTTCACCTCGTATAATTTCCCACCCTTTGCAATCGATCCTCTCTTTTGTCGATGGAGTCGAAATTTTTTCAACCGTATAACATGTGCCCAGGACGAAGGTAAACTGCAGAAAGCTTTGTCAATGAAATTTGATGATTTACCGGAGCAATGAGTTTTCTCACGTAGGCCGCGAAATAGAAGTTTAAACAAACAGCACGTACAATTTTGCCGTCAAAGAGATGCTTACACTATGTAATTAATAGTAATTACCAGGAGAATTGATACTGGAAGATTTCGAGCTTCGAAATGGTTTGTCGATATCTGAGTGATGTCACGATTTTTGTGTATCGGATGAATAACTTTTGGCGTTTGTATAGGTAATATAATGCTCGTTGATACGCGCAACCAGGGGCTTCGTGACGTTGGTCCGTTACACGCTTGAATTGTTGAGGGCGCGTCAATCGAAATATCCCTAGGAAGTTTGATTCTCCGGGCCGCACGTCCGCTCTTGGGTGGGGAAGTGATTCAATCGTATGCTGCGGGACCAAAACTACAGAGCGACAGAGAGAAAGAATTTGTGTGTGTGTGAGAGAGAGAGAGAGAGAGAGAGAGAGAGAGAGAGAAAGTAAAAACAGTGCGAGAAAGAAAGAGGAATAATTTACAATGTGTGCGAACGGCGGGAACTTGCGTGAACGAGAAGATTATGTGCGTATAAATATATACATTTATCCGTGGAGTGCACGTGTGGGTTTAGGAAACCGAATGAGGCGGTGATTTGACGTATTTACGACAATCTTCATCTTCCTGTATGCGCAATTACCCTGGAGTCTTTATAAAGGGGATCACCATATCAATCCTAATGTATAATAACAATAATGAGCAGATAGTAGAATAATTCAAGCACCTATTAAAAAATGTTATCCAGAAATTTTAATAAAGGTGATGATAAACTATAATATGACAACAAAATGAAGAGTGGGTACCAGTAAAAACAGCAAACAAAAAGAGTGCAAAAAAGTTTTGACATATTTATACAAATTTGTGGAAGGTTTGCAATGTTCAGTGCAAAATTTGATGAATTTTCACGTGAAAACAACGTGAAATAATTTGATTTTATGTTGACAGAGTAATTCTTGTGGTGCATATAAATTTTACGGGTGTTTTCGAAAGTCCTCGAAGTGGAAGCTGCGAACACTTGACCCAAATACATAAAGAGACACAGTCATCTGCTTTGTCATAGGTTAAGCCGAAAGAGAGCGAAAAGGACAGAGAGAGAGAGGGAGAAAGAGAAAACGATGGAAAAGGTAGAGAATATCCAGAGCATCATCTGAGCCTTAATTTTCGTTGTCACCCGATATTATTTCATCTTCGTTTCCCTTCATTCAATTTCATACTCGAGTACTTTATTCATGGTTTTCATTGAACGCAACGATTCTTCTACGATTAGATTCATTCTATTTCTAACTCAAATAATGTTATTTCTATTTTTAATTATGCTATCATTTTCATAATCTCTTTCGTTGTTTATTTTTATTCCTCAATGTATTCTCTCAAACCCAAAAAAAATCTAGCACGACACGAGAGGTCGAAAACAGTTGAATAACTGTAAAAACTTTGAGTGAGCGTGAATTTTTTTCTTTTTTTCTTCAACTGCCTCGCTGGTCTAGCCAATAAAACTATTATAAACGCCCTTGTTTTGTTAGCTAAATGTCGGAGGAGCAACGGCAAAGTACAGAGGATTCCCAAGTAATATGAAGAGAGGGAAGTATCCACTTGTCTCTCCTCCCCCATCTTCTCTTTTTGTCTCTGTCTGTCTCTCCCTCTCTCTCTCCCTCTCTCCCCTGTGGCTTCAAACGCATGTATTTCGAGAGAGAAAGAGCGAACGAGGGGAAGAGGAAAAGCTCGTGGAGTACATTTATAAATATATATACACACACACACACGTTTATAGATATCATTCGTATGGCTATACGGGCACTTCATCTCGAGCGAGAGTAATGTCTTAACTAACGCAAATAAATCATAATGTGTTTATTATCTTTGTCTCAATGGAGTGTTCACTATTCTCGGCTCGTACCCTAGCGAATGGTGGACATTGATGTCAAGTTGAAATTAATGTAGCATGGAATGATTGTTTTAATGATTTGTACTAAAAATAAGGCTGTAATAGGGAATTTATAGGTCTGGTGAATTAGCATGATTGCTAAAAAGGTTTTCATCAAAGTATACACAATTTGACGGCACTTTCAATTGTTTGGATCAAGTTATCAAGGATCAAGGTTATTTCCTGTCGTTTTTTTTTTTTTTTTTAAGAATTACGAAAAGTAAATGTATAAATTGTTGACCCATTATAATAATGCTGGGGAAACTTTAAGCGACTTAGTTAAATTCTCTTTGACATTCGGACATTTCCACTTGGCTTTTTCTTGGCGCACATTTCCAGGATTTATACGTGTTTCGTACGCAAATGATGTATTGAACTTTGAAGAAAGTTGGAAGGCGAAATAAAATATTCAAGGATTTAAAAGAGAGAGCGAGAGATGGGGATGAAGAGGAAAATAAAAATTCACCGCGTATCGGGACCGAAGCTGTAGCAGTATTTTCTATTCCTAATCTACCGTGCGACGTATTCGCAGTGATGGTAGATGGTAGCTACGAATATCAAAGCATATCCGATCGAGTCTGCTTTTCGTGCCAAGTTAAGTACATGCAAATGAGTTAGTTAAGTCGGAATGGCTTTTGAATATTTTTCGTTTTTTACTTACCTACTCTCTTCATTCAATCTTCTCTTATTTCAAACACTTTTTATCTTTTGTTTCAGTATCCTCATTTCTCTGCTTCTTGTTTTTTCATGATTCTCCAGGTAATTTTTTTAACTCGCGCGCGGTTGCGCTCAACCAAATGTTTTCATTCCTTCATGGCTATAAATGAGCAAAAAACTAAAAGGCGATTTAACGAGCAATAATAAATTGGCTGTTAAATTCTTGCCCCCGAACCTGCTCAGTTAAATTTGACGACATGTGCTGCGACCCGTCCCTCTTGTCTTTACCCGATACACGAGTATTCAAGAATTTGTCACTCCCCCTATCATAGTCCAGCGCGCTGCTGAAGTTTTCACGATTCATAGCGACGTGACTTGCCAAAATCAAAGTTGCCTCGGTAGCCGCTTCAAAATTGAGCTTTTTCGACTATTTGTCCTTCATAATGACTCAGGGACCGTTCATTTCTTCATGCCGACTTGACGTAAATTTACACTGATCGTCTTTCCTGTAGCTATTAATTGATAACAGGGTGGACTTACATTATAAAGCTTCAGGGCGGAAAAGGCTGGTGTGTTACGGTGTTTTTTCTCATGCTGTTCCTTCCCATCGAATCTGAATTTTTAATTATATTTTTCCATTCAACAGCTTCCTCTGTACGCTCAGCCCGTGACCTGTGCTAGGCTCCGTCGTTGATTCAGTCATTCTCCGTTATAGATCGTAACTAAACATGTTGGATGGGTTAACTCTAGTGCCGAATTATGTGCCGCGCGATTGGCGTCCTTGTTTTCAGATGAACTCCCGCGAGTTGTGTTCTTTTAGCATGCAGCGGTGAGCGTCTATAGTTTTTAAATGTACCGGTATATGTATCGCTGGGGTTCCAGTGCAATGGGCTCTTTTGCAAAGACTCGAGCGCTGGGGCTGATGTGGAAAAGAGATGGAGACGGAGAACACGATGGTCGGGTTAATGAGGCAACAGAGCACGTTTAATTAGTACCTTCCACATGCACGTGAAATGACTTATAACTTCTGGTTCCATTTTTATCTCATAGTTCGTCGATGATTTAGCGGAATCCCGTGCGATTAAATGCATTATTTTATCCTATGTTTGCATAATTATTTAGAAATGTTTTTAATAATTAGTCGTTACTTCTGATGTTTTGACGCTGACTGCACATGTCCTACACGTGTTTCTGTTTATCTTTTTGCTTCCGATGACAATCAAAGCGGGAGACCGGACAAGAAATGTACCAACCCTTGAGTTTCATCGCCGTTGCTCATTTATGCGTCCTGTGTATGAATGCGCCCACGATTTACATTAATGGCAAATTAATATATCGCAAGGACGTATCTGCCGCGTTGTGGAGTCCAGTCATGAATATAAAGCCGAATGGTAGTTCAATGGCGCGACGAGTATTTCGAATGGAAGAACGAGAAAGAGCGAGGACACGTCGGAAACAGGGAAAGTGAGTGAATGTGAATGTATAAGTGTGTGTGTATGGATGTGCGCCACAGACTAAAAGAGGGAGGGAAAGAGGGAGAGAGAAAAGAAAGAAAGAAAGAAAGACGGAGAGCAAGTGAGAAGATTGCATTGAGTATAGTACGCCAATGGTTATAACGAACGACTCTTTACTGGTGTACGGAATACAAACTGCGCATTGAGTCCCTCAGTGGGTTTGTCCATGGTTGGGCATGGGGTAACACCGAGTTCGTAGCCACCCTCGCACGTGCGGCCACGTTCGCGGATAGCGAGAAATGTGCGCGATGCGACGTGGCCACCGAAAACTGGTGTGGGTTGGTCCATGCTCATGTCCATACCGAAAGAACACGGTAAAAAGAGAAACAGAGAAGATAGAAAAACCGTACAGAGTAAAAGGGATCGAACTTGGTGTATATTCGGTTGTATAGCTTTTGAAATGAGACAGTCGCAGAGTGAGAGACCGAGGGCTTATACGCGTTGAGAGACTCTTGAGAGGCTCTCGAGGGCGTGATTCAAGTTTCAGTTGTAGCGTGAATCTCGCATTATGGATGGGCTTTTACATCCGGCCCTAGTATTACTTTCTCTTCACTTAAGCCGCTTCACATTGCCATGGTAGTTCAAGCGGATGGTTTGGAGCGACAGTGATAGCATGCTTAACTAGTAGAGACTATTTAGCGGTTTAAAGAGCAGGGAATACGGATACCACCGGAATCTGGGAATGCCACAATCCTCAAATAGCGATGAGTGTATTCGGTTTACCTGTTTAATGGCCTAGCATTTTATGGAAGATTTCATCTTTAAGTTAGAAGCAGGCTCGAGAGTTTTTCAATAACAAGTTGAAGAAGATAATGAAGAAGTATGACCGTATGGATTCCAGTTCATACGGTCAAAAAACCTCTAAGATTTCCCGAAGATCTCGAGACGATGCGCATATGTAGGTGAGCTCTAGTGAGCGTGGAGAATGTACAGATATTCCGTTCCAGTATGCCATGAAAATTTCTAGCTCGTTCACGTTGCCGATCGAACAGCCGTGAAGGAACCAGTTCTATTGTGATAGGATACAGTCGAGAGTCTCCAGCAGGATAACGAGAAGGAACGCGGGATTTGGCTGCGTAACCGAGGTTCGTCTGGAACGCGATACACCTATATTCTATCCATGTAGGAATTGTTGGGGTAATACATAGTGCTCGCTGGAGAGGGCAACCTGTAGGTTTGCCAACATCCCGACCATTGTGTAGCCACAGGCAATGCAACGTGCCTCTTGGTTCTGCGATCCCTTCACTGTGCTCGACCGCCGTGTCGTCGCATAGTACGGAACAATACGTATGCGGATGCATGTATTCGATGTGTTATCCAAAACTGTGTGTGAGTTGTGTTTCTATGTGTTTCATTGGTACAATGTTGCCACGTAGCATTTCACTTGTACAGGTTCTAAACAGGATACATGTATACTAAAGTTTGTCGGGGAAACAAAAGGGTGGCATCCATATTAGCTGCGTGTTAAATTGTGTTCTATATGTCCTGCGTTCGTCACGTAGAAGTCTCTCAGGTTGTGAACCATTGTTTATTCCAATGTGTGTGGAAAGTTGAAATTCTGGCTTGTTGACACAAAGGATGCTACTTTGTTACTTCAAAAGTACATCTGTCTGACCATAAAAGGTTGATTTTTAAGTCAGCCCTACACAGTGATTAGCTGATTCTGCCGGGTTCTTCCAAAGTTTGCCAAAAAAATGCTTCGTCTCGAAAAACTGCAGGGTTAATTTTACTTTAGTTCGTAAACCTGATGAGACTTTCATGACTACCAACATGGGATGAGCATTAGCAGAATGTTGAAGACTTCTTTCTCTTCCCCTTTTGAGGAGAATATATTTTTAACTGAAACTGTAAAACTCGCAAACTCCTGGTGCAGCCATTCTCAACTCTCCATTCCTGAAAGTAAGTTGAAGCGGATTATGAGCATCACCTAGAACTGACGCATACGGAACCAGGAGGTTGGGCGATTGCGAGATCTCCTAGCGAACAAAAGTGCGCAACCTATGTCATTTAACATGCACACTTATGAAGCTCACGCCCTTTAGTCTTATTGCATTCGTACGGATGTTCTGTATATCGCTTTTGCGTTCATCTTTACGACATTTTCTACCCAGGTTTCGGAATTAATATTACCCCGCAATGGAAGTTATACATGTGCCCCGAAGCCATCTTATTTCCTTGTTCCAATCTAGCTGTTGTGTTCTTCAAAGCTGTTAACAACCTCGGAGACACCTCCGTTCTCGTAGTCTCGAGAACATCTTGTTATCTTTCCTTCCCTTCCTTCCACCTCATTGTCACATACTTTTTTTTACCTCTCCGTTTACTTTCTTGGTCGTCGTCATCTTGAATCTTCGGAGCCCTTGGGTTAGATTATAAACCTGTGCATATACAACAAGTTTGCTTTCTGCAAAGAGGATTGCGCTAGAAATACCTATACTCGATTCGCACTTAGAGGCCAACTTTCATTTATCCGAGGATTGATCGTTTAGGTAGCTGAAGATCAAAGCACGATAGGATGCTCGCTTTTTTTTTTAAATTGCATTTAGCAGGAACTTAGTACGGCCCTGTTGACGATCATCGAGCTATTCAACTACAAAATGATCTGAAATGCATTCTAACGATGACTAAAAGATGTTTTATGCGGTGTGGGCTAACGTTGTCCTGCAGATATGGTTGGTGGGCCAGCTGTTTCCAAGAACTTCAAACTTTTCGCAACCCAGCACCGTACCTTCCGGCAAGTAAACGATCTCTCACTCTTTCTTCACCTCCCTGAGTGTCTGAGAGGGTCCTTCACCGTTTTAGCACTCGAGCGTTAGAGAGATGCTTCTTTCTCATGGACCTGCACACACTCACGCTTTCTCTTTCTCTCCCTCTCTCCGCTTCTCTTTTGCTTTCTCCAACGCTGTGTGTCATCAACTCTTCTTGCTCGTGTCTTTTCGGTCCTTCTCGTCTTCATCGTTGGTTCGAGTAATTTTACGCCAGGCGTTTAGTTCGTTAAGTAAGAGGAGAAGTCTTCCGGACAAGAGCAGACGAAGAAGCTAAAGAGGTTCGGGTTCTCTTTGCCGAACATCTCTCGCTCCGTTGTCTTACATCTTCCCGTTTTTCTTCGTCTGTCTAAACTTGTTTTACTTTCATGTTCTCTCTCTCTCTCTCTCTCTCTCTCTCTCTCTCTCTCTTTTCGTTACCAAGCTAGGAGGCAAACGCCCTTCGCCCTTCGTTTTCTCTTTCGTCAGTGCATCCTTAGCTGCTGCTCTACTCTTGTGAATCTCCTATGAGTCCTTAAAGCAGCTAATCTTACTCTTTCGCCTCGCGAAGCAGATTGTTCTCGTTTTTCCGCATGACAAAATTTGTCCGGGAGTTTACGTACTACGTAGCAATCACGAGTAAAACTTGCCAAAGGAGTAGAATGCACACCTTCGACAATTAGCAACGATTTTCAAGAAAAATATATTTAGTTTTCTTAATTCAGCTCTTCAACAGACCTAAAGAGTCTGATCCTAATGGCAAGTTTAAAATTCACACGAACTACGTTTGCGTCGCGTTACTGCCAACATCACAAGGAGAAAACAGTAATTACACGTTGAAAATGTGGACAAATTGACCGGTGTCATTTAGGGAGACGATCAAAGGGCTTTGTAATTGAAAGTCGTGATCAAAAACGGAAAATATGGCCCGGGGGCTGCCAGCTGAAAGTGAGGGTTGATTTTGTCAGGGCATTTTGCATATATTGAAATACATGATAATTGTCTGGAACCTTGTGGGTCGTGTGGGACAGTGATTATAAAAGCACTCGTAGATATTTCGTGATGGATGCTGTTGTGAGATATTAGTTGATCTTGGCTAAATATATAAACATCTTTGGAAAGGTTAATCGAAGTTTCATGGTCGAATGAATGCACAGTGAACCCAGTATTCGAAGGTTTGTGAATTTTGACATTTTGAATTATTTTGATGTTCGTCGAGGAGGAACCCGCCGATTTTTTGACAGCCGGAAGAAAAACGCTGGCCCATCGCGTCTAAAATGATTTTGCATTGTGGACCGTGTGTTAGGTATGGAGTAGAATGGAATGAATGAGAATTTTAAGGTGTCGAAGGGATCTGTTGTCACCGCGTCAATACAAATTTGCTCATGTGCATGTATACGCGTACATAAATAAAGCAATCGTGGAATATTCGTTGCTGTGTATCTGCGGTAGAGAATAATCCATTCTGGTATCTCGCTGGTAGGTATGGTGGATATAATGGGTGAACACGGGCCCGTGCAGGATGCTCTAGGATGTAGTCTATATGAGCACTTCCTCTGGTCGTGTCCGTTGGTCGCCACGACTGTCCACGAGAGGAAAAGGGCTAGGAAGGGAGGCGTTTGTGGCTCGCACCCCACAATGCACGTTATGTGTGTATACATGTTTATAGACGTATACATAATATCTCGCATAATGCGCACTCTGTGCCGGTTGGCGAGGCTCAGCGAACGAGCCAGGGAAACATGAAGAGAGACGGGAAATAGTGACAGAGGGAATTGAGCTCTCCCTCCTTCAACCGCAGACGCACATGTAAAGTGTATGATCGATTTGTCGATCGATGTTTCCTCGTATAACCCTCGAACGTTATGCAATATTAACACCGAATATCTATAGAGGTACAGAAAGAGAGGTAGAGAGAAATAAAGTAAGCTTCGGTTCGCCATTCATACCTACTCGTGTATATCGAATTGTGCTCTTTATGTGAAGCTGTAAGCATATCATTTCGCTTCCGGAAACGCAACTTCGTATGAGCGAAACCTATTCGGAGATAATGATTCGAATTTTTCTGTCCTGATTCCATCACGTGATTTTTTATAGCGAATTACTAATTGAATGAGCGTTTCCACAGGAGAACAATAAAATTACGGGGATTTAAACTGAAATTTGATTAAACTGGATATTGACACAAATTTCAATAATATCGATTAAATTTAATCCAAATATAATTAAAGTATGATGAGTTACTAATGAATCTTTTTTTTCATTCTCGTATTGAGCTCAGGTTGGCACTTTTAAATTTACAACCGACATTTTTGTTTCGCATCGAAAAGAGAGATAGTCACGTAAAAAAGAATTAGCCTATGCAAAAGGGTTACGTGTGTACATGGCCGTTTAATGTCGTCCATAATGGTGTGTTTAGCGAGTGAAATGGATAGACAACGTTGATGCTATGTATAATGTCCATTATAGTCCTCATACGTATTAATATGTATATATATATATATATATATATATGCATGCACAAATTGTGTATTATAGTATATATACGGGGTCCATTGTATGCACGACCAATTTGTCGATCGATGCGCGTTTCCTCTTATAAGCCCCCCTGTACACACGACTTTATGAAATATTAACGAGCCTCCCGTCTGGCCATTCATGTCGGTACATACGTACACGTATATATAAATAGACAAACGGATAATATTATTTAGAAAAAAATTAATACGTTGATCCTCAATTTTGATACGTTCTATTGAGAAGACTATGACGTTATGTTTAGTGAGTTTTTTATTTATCTTTGTTGACGCATGCAGTTCGCAAAATGTAATGTTTTCACGAATCTATAGTAAAAAACTTCGCTTCTCTGCATGTAGTGAGAAATTTTGAGTAACCGCATTTAGAAAATTGTTCGAGAGTGGGGTAAGGCATAATCTATTAGGAGGTGGCTTTTGTGAAAATCACGATGTTTCTATTTAGAGACGGAATGTTTTTTGCATCTCGAATAGCATTGTTTTTTAGTACACGAGCATTTTGCTGATTACTTTTAATTGCTGCGAAGCACTCTCGTTTATTCTTCATTTTTTATCTTCGATTTTGTTGCCATGTTGTTAGTGTCCATCCAACAATCCCCGTTTGAACGCAGTGCCGTTTATCCAGTCCTTGTATATGTTATGAAAGAAGCCCGGCATGAAAATGGCGTCAACGCTCGGTTTCTTTCTTCCTTTTTCTATCATCCCTCGTTTCCGTTGGAACGTTCTTGCCGGTTCTCTGAGTGGCGGCCATGTAGGGGAGAATCGGAGAGTGAAAGAGGACACGAGAAACACGATTTCCCCCTCCTCCCTTTAACTCTCTTTCTCTCTCTCTCTCTCTCTCTCTCTCTCTCTCTCTCTCTCTCTTTCTCTCCCACTCTTTATCTACTCGATGGGGCCAACCGGTCAACTTTTAATTAGTTCAAAGTTCTTATCGTTAGCAGGGGGTACGGTAACGGGAGCGCTTGGATAAATCGACAAAGCAGCGACAAAGAAGTGGCGAGAGAAAAAAAAATGAGTGAGCAAGAGAGACAGAGAACTGCACCCTTGAGTCGCAGCAATGAATTTTTTATTCGACCTCCCGGAAAAGAGCATTAGCGAAGTATTTGCTGAGAAACGGGGCTGAGGGGGACTAAAGTTGGTTTTACTTCTCGAGTATCACCGCGTGTAGTATCTTCAGTAGCAACAATATTAATGTTTGTACTACATTAAAATGTATAGTTATACAACGCACACTGTTTTGCCCGCAAAATCGCTCGCCTGGGTAAAAAAAATGGAATTTAATTTTTAATATTTTGATCCTATGTCTTTCTCCATCACATGAATTTTAATTAAGCCCAATTTTGGTTGAGAATTCATTGATTGGTTGCAGAGTTACAACGTAGTAAACCAACAGGCGAATTAACTTTGAGATTTGGTTGAATATATCGCTTTGAATCTGAAGCGCAATTTCTGCGACTGTAGCATGTTAGTTTACACCTCTTTTCATTATCTCCTAGTGCTTCACCGTTGATTTCACGTATTTCGAACAAAAATAAAGTTTATATTCAATTGTGGCACCAATTGAATTATCATCCGGGCTTGGATGAAATCTGGAGCGGGTACATTTGTATCAGAACACGAGTGCAACGTTGAATTATTAAGAATACGTTGTAGACAATTTTAGTCTGTTGTGCACTGACAATATTCGTACACTGAGAAAAGGTTTTGGTTGAATTTATTAAGGCTTCGTAAAAAAATTCGAATTAAATGTTTCAGTCCATCGAAAAAAGATGTGTAATGAGTAAAAATTCAGTCATTTTACAGACGTTACTTTGATGAAAGAATAATTTATTTGATTCACGCAATTTGAAGAAGTAAAACGTTAAATAAACCCGCGCAAATTATAAAACGAAATGTTGTCCCTTTGCATCAATGTGCGTGATTAATCGAGGTTTTCCAGGTTGAAAAAAGGTTAAAACAATACACGAGAGTTGTGAATAGGATGGGATGTTAAAATTCATTTGAACGTTTACGTACTTTTGGGTTCTTGCACGTTCATGTGTACTTTTTAATTCGGGTTTAATCGTTTTGGTTGGTTCTCGAGCTGCCTCTGTTGCGATCATGCGCGAGGATTTATCACTCAGTTCTGCGTTTCATTCTAACATGTGTGTTTCGTGATTCCTGTCGTTTCCAGACCTCTCCAGTGGATGGTCAGTGCTGTAATCGTTTTTCGGCTCTGTTATGCGGGCAAATAACTATCCAGAGATAGAACGAAGAGAAAAAGAGACGCGTATGGATTTGTAGAAGGCCGGAAGTATTGACTAAAAAAAATAATTGATAGCAGCCAAAAAAAGGGGAGTGGAAGAGAAATGGTCGCAAGGAGGAATTTTCTGAGAGGGCATAATGGTATCAAACGAAGAAATATCAGAAAAGTGGAGCGAGCAAAAGGATAAAGGAAAAAAGAACTAGAAGAAGGAGAGACTGCATGAACACGGTTAATGAAAATGAAGGCAACCAACAAAGAGAAATACCAGGAAAGGGAAAAGAAAAATAAAGAACGAAAAAAATTACCTTAGCAAACAGACCTAAGGGAAAGAAAAATCATGAGGGAAATGCTACGACTTTTATATATTAACAAGCAATACGTACTGAAGAAGCAAAAAACTAGACGAAGATAGAAAAAAAACAAAAACAAGAGGAAAAAGTGTATGAAATAGTCATTTACCACCGAGAGAGTACGCGTTTTCAGGATAGAGAAAAAAACTTGTTTTGCTAAAAGCAAGTAATAGCGTCTAACAGGGTAACAAAGGAAGAGAACATTTTATAATGTGTAAGAAGATGAAGAGGAACGGAGAGACAAAGTGCTAAAGAAATTCGATTTGAACTGGAAGTGAGTCAAATTTAATCATAATCATAATAATGACATAGTTATTATTACGATCTATACGTAAAAAAATGAAAAATCATTGAACATTTAATTAAAAGAGAAAGAAAGCGATTTAAAAAAAAAGAAGAAAAAAATAAAAAATAAAATACAGAGCGAGAGAGAAAAAGAGCGAACGCGACAAGAACTCGCGGTATGTGGGTGTCGAGTGCGCGGCGGGTAGTGGTGGAAAATGGTTCGTGGATCAGCGACATAAGCGCGGCGAAACCCGCGATTCGCCGAGTCTCTCCGAACGAACACGAAGAGACCCGAAACGGAGGGAACCCTCTAGCGTACGGTGTTCTATTCAGTCTGGCTGCGACCGTCATAACGCGCGCATCGTCGAAACTTTGAATATACTTCCGTTTTCGATGTTTCATTATTTCTTTATCACATTGTCTGAATACTTGTCGAACGTAAAAGACGTTGTAAATTAAGGCCCGGGAATATCGTTCGAGTGTGAAAAATAATTAATTAGTATTGATAATCAAATAAACAAAATAAATGAAAAGAATATTGAAATGAGAGAATTGGAGTAACATCGGAAAATTGATTTCGTGATCGAGAACCACGTTCCACCGGAATACAATAAGTGTTTAATCGCAATCGATAATTCGACGATTTGGTTATATTTATCATCGTAATATGGAAGATATTAATCAAGGAAATAAGAATCAAGTTTGTGCGATTCATAAGAAATCGGTGTATTAAAATTAATCGCGATACTCACCGTGCGACTTGCAAGAGTTCAACGTTTTCGTGACGAATAAATATCGTAGGTTCACGCGCCGGAGGGTAGGCCAAAGACGCGGGTTAAGATCGGGTGATTATTTAAAATTTTATTCCTATTGCAGAACCCTTCTGTACCCGAAATATTTATAGTACTGTGACCGGGAAAAGGGGAAAGAGAATCAACCGGCAAAAATTAAGGCTTTAAATTGGAAGTGAGACTTGATTGGAAAAGAGAAAGAAGGGAATAAAATAGGTTTAATTTGGTGCGGAGGGGAGGGAGATAGAGATAAATTGTGTTGCGTGGAGATTTATTTGTTAAGTGCGAGTATGGGTTCACCCTGAATCCTCAGATAGGGGTGAGTTTGTTTAACGGCGTAATCCCGGCGTGACGAGAAAAGTGAGAGAAGAGGGAAAGAGAGAGAGAGAGAGAAGAAATGGATTCCAGATGGACGATGATGACGCGGCGTGGTTTGTAGGGATCGGTAGAGGCCGAAAGGATCGTGTGGCATTTAAAATCGATAGAAGGATCGATCGTTTCGAACGACGAGGTGGTGGACGTCAGTGTGACGCTTGGTGAAGGAGGCGGAGGAGGAGGAGGAGGAGGAGGAGGGTGGAGAGGCCCAAAAGGAGGGGCGGTGGAAAGGCCTCAAAGAGGCTACAATTCTTACGGATGCCCCTCAAGTACACAAATACATTATAAAAATACATCTTCGTAAACGACTCGAGTAAATAAAACGGATAAATGAGCCTAAAAAATAAAGAAAGAAAAATAAAATAATTGATTTGGAGATAAAAGATTGAACCGGTAAAGTATTTCTTCCAGAGTCTTCCCTCAACGTACTTCAATAAACGTATGGAATTATAGCCAAGCTATAACGACGAGAAATATCATTTAAAAAATATATAAAGGAATAATTGACGTTAAATAAAAATGGAGTCCGAAAGGAAATGGCCACCGGGCACGAATCTCGGCATGCCATCAAAGAAATCGCAGACTATCAGCATCTCGAATTTTGCGATGCTCGTGATGTGCGTAACGAGCATTGCAATTTCCTGTATTCTCGCATACCGCGAGCTAAGACTTGAGGCGAGAATCGCGAATCTCGAATCTCGCTGTCAGAATGTTGAGACCAATATGGATCTCAAAGTGGCCGCGATACGTCGAAATATCGACGAAATTATCGCCCAAGAACGACGAACGGCTGCAGAAAATCAACTACGGGACAGCAGCCAATTTTTTAGGAACAAAAGGGAAATTTCCGAGTGCAACTGTCCACCTGGTGAGTTTCAAGCATGATTACTTATCCAATTTTTTAGAATTATGAAAATTATGCTAAAAATGAACTGTCCCTGTTGATGGAGCTAAATCGAGCAGGTAGTTGTTTTCTAAAACACCCCAAATCGGCAAAATGAATCGGGATTTGCGATAAAATTTTGTACGAAATCGTCGATTCGATACAAATCCGTTTTTTATCTTCTTATCTATATAAATGTATTAATAAAACATGTCGGCGCTGAGATAATTAAAAAATAAACTGTCGCAGATTCGTTTGATTAAATTAATTGAAATATTTTCTAATGGCTTTTAAAACGTCAGTATTTTCAATGAAATTCGTTGTAAATCGAAATTTAGAACTGTTGAATAATCTGCTCAGAATAGTTGCAATAAGTTCGGGACGAGTTGTTTGCGATAGTCGTCATCAAAGACATCCCTAGCAAATAAAGCTCATCATTATAAGTTTAGTTATCTCCGATGTATGGACTAATGAGACGGCTTAGTGTGAATTAATGAGGACGAAATCATTTTGAATTTAGTGTCTTGTGGCGATGCAATATTTACGATATCAAGAGAGCCGATAAATATTCAAGACAAATTTTCATGCTCAAAAGTCTTCACAACATCATCAGTTCATCGAAGCGAGATGAAAAATCATTATAGATCCCGTCACACCGAGAAAGGTTGAAATGTTTCCACCCCTGATAGACATTGTAAGAATAAAAAAGAACAAGTTTTATACTTCGACAGATTGGGGAAAGAAAGAGAACAAAAAAAACAATAAAAAAAAGAAACGAGGGAGGGAGAAAAGAAAAACAATCTTATTTTAGACTGGAGGAGGGCATATTTGGCAAGTATCGTCGATGAATTCCGAGGAAAACTTCTTACCAACGTGTTCAACCTTTACAAAATATCGTCTTGCTCGTGTATAAACTGTCTATCGCAAACTTGGGGTTACAAACTCAACCGCGGGCAACCGAGGGTGCATTATTATGAAGCTTGGATAGGATAATATAGAACGCAGATAGAGATATCGGTTTCTCCTCGTGAGAGTTCAAGGCCGAAGATCCTTTGCTCCGCACCCCCCCCTCTCTCTTTCTCTCTCTCTCTCTCTCTTTCTCTCTCATTCTTCCATACTCTGAGCCAGTCTGCAAGTATCTCTATCCTTCCGTCCTTCCGGTTTGAACACTCCGGGATATCCCGGATTTCTCGTGAGACTATACATCGATGGACGATACTATATGAATGTATACATGAATACGCATGTGTATATACGTGTTGTTATGCCGGTCTAATTGCTCTGTGGTTGTGCGCTAAGCTCGCATATCGTCCCTTGAGAATTTACCGGGATTGATTGCATCTGGAATACAATTTCGTGATCAGTACTCTGGTGTATGTTGGCTTGTGATCCCACAATATTTAAAGTAATTGTGTGTCGGGAGTTCAGTGTTGTTTAATTCTTTTCCAAAATTAAACTCATAAACTTGGCAATTTGATTTTGTATTTGTGGGTATGCCCATATTCTGATCTGCAGCATTAATTTAAAAATGACTGTAATCATTACAAGCCTGGCATGTGAACAGCCTGATACTTTTGTGAAGAATTTTCCATCGTGGTGCACAACAGAAAACGAAGTATGTTCTTATTAGAAGAGTTTTTCATGTAGGAATTCCAACAAACTTTGTTACGTCGTGTCTCTGCAAAGCTCTGTGACTATGCCAAGCGTAAGAGTGGAGAAAAAAAGCTCGTGGGACTTATAATTAAAATGTTACCGGCAAATAAATCCGTTGAGTCGATAGTATCGGAAAGTTTGACGACGTCAAGGCCTTCGTCAATGTCATCTTCCATCGTCCTCATCGGCAATTTTTAATAAAGTACACAATGAATCGAATGTACGAAGTTTCCAAGAGGACGGTAATTCGCTACCTTTATAACATCGGGCAAAATAGCGAAACCCATTTCTGTTTATTCCTTTTGTACTATACTTGGCGTTAAATGGCAAAGTCTGACAGCCACTTCCGAGCAGAATTTTGAAGACTGAACTTTTAATTCGGTACCTAGTTACAGTAATGAGTTAAACGTTGCTAATTGCAACGGAAATACTTTTCCGCACGTATCCATAAATGTGCCTATTTGTGTTTTTATCGAAATATATATATTTTGAGGACCAGGGATTTTGAGATCTGAAGCAATAGAAAAGGGAAGTAGTAGCGATTCAAAAACAGTTGCTAATCGATCAACCGCTCTTTCACCACCGTAATCTCTGGTTGTTTTGTCGGCTAGTCGGGTTAGAAGCTTCCCAGACTCCAATATGTACACGTCTTGCACTTACGTTACCCTACACACTCTTGCACACTCTCCTTCGTGTTCAATGCGGTTTTCTTTGCACACACAAGCACTCACACACACAGACTCACTTTGTATCCGTACGAATCGGACTACATGAACCAGACCGCAGTCTCTTCTATCAGTTTTAGTTGGTTCAATCCCAGGATCAAGCATTTCTCTCTCAATCTCTCGTTCCCTTACGTTTCCACTATCTCAACTCTCTCTCTCTCTCTCTCTCTCTCTCTTTTGTTCAAAAGAATTTTCACCATTTTTCATTTAACACGATCAGACCCGAGTAGCCGATCAGCTGTCCACGTATATTTGAACGAGAAAATAAAACCTCTAAAGAGAGAGAAGGGAAGAGTAATCTAAATGCACTAGACTTTCGCTACAATGACTACTGTTTTTATATTTTTTATTTATTCCCTTAGGTTCTTTCCTCTATTTTTCGATCGACTCTTTTTATCCTCCGCGTTTTTCCATGGCATACGCAATTCTATATCCCATCTGATTTCACTCGACCGATAATCACATTTATTTCACAATCAGTAGCCTCTTCCACGTAATTCAATCAGTCACGAAAGAGAGAGCGAGAGAGAGAGAAAGAGAAAGACTGAGAACAAGAGAGAAGTGAAAAGGAAGAAATGTTGGATAGTTTTTCGAGAGAATATCGTCGCCTCTCCTCGCTCTCTCCCTTGATCGATTCTCATCATCTTTCTCTCTATCACTCTCCGATTTTCTTCTCGATATTTTTCCCGTCTTTTAGAATATACTGTTGCTCGAAAGTGAGCTGTGTTGATTCATTTTATTCAACATAATTCGTTTCTCACTTTTTTCTCTCTTTCCTCCTCGTCCTGTGATTGTCGATTTGACTACTTCGTCTCCTTGCAGTATAACACGCAATTTAAAACAAAGAAACGTACATCATTTATATCTGTATTTACACGCCGATGGGGTTCGATTGCAGGTGTTTAGTGAGGCCGTCAGGGAAAGTTCGATAAGCGCATGTAATTTCCGATTCCGATTAAAGCAGCGTTAGTCGAGATCCGTCCAAATTGTCTTTTCGTCCCTACGACTCCGCACTCGTATTATCCATGCAAATGTTGGATAGCAAGTATCGCTAACCGGTCTTTTATCTCAAAGATATATCGTTGGTATATTTATTCTGGATTGCAGTCGTGTTAAGTTCTGTTCACTCTTGATTTTTTTTCGTTTCTCTAAATAATGAAAATGTCCGAAGCAGCGCGTTACAAAGGAAAATCACTCGGTGAACAGAAGGCTTGCATATCACCAAATGAATGAATGGTAAATGTACAATAACCAATCCAAATATTCAACTAGTATTTTCTAATTAGAGCATCTATCCACACAAATATTTTTCATTCTCAACATGTTCTGTGGGGCTACGAGATTCCATTCAATTTCCCCAAAACGCGTACGACTTTCAAAGCCATACTCATGTCCGCGTATCTTTCATCTGATAATTTTGCGGCTCGCAGAAAAACAATGAAAAATTAACACATGAAACGGCAATGAAGACAAAACTTAATGGCAAATAAGTGATGATTTTGAAGTGCTTATTATATTATTTGAATGATCTTTTCATATTTGTACTTAGGTGTGTAAAAGCTGTAGATTAAAAAACCAATATAAAGGCTTAAAGACATGCTCGAGAGCGAGTAATCAAAAAGTGCATTAACGTATATATGAGTGGTGCACAATTTATCTAGTCAATCTTGTGGATACAGCGTGCAGGGGCTGCCGAGGTCTCTTCATGGGGGATCTTCATTGCGCATTCTACTTTACCCAGTAATTAAATTAATTAGCTCTATACCTTTCGACGCAAGATCCCAATTCGCGATTTCTCTATCGGTCTCTACTGTCGGTCGGGCCAATGTTCTACCACACCATAATATAAATGAGACACGTATATTAATTCGTTATATACTCTATATTTGCTGTTGAATGTGGTTGCAGCTACCTTCGTTTCAACGTCGCTTTTTTGTTTGTAAAACTTTTTGAAATTTTTTATTTTTTCATCATTTACTTACTTTTAACTTCGGAATAAAATATACCAGGGTGTGCGTACGTGCGTGTCCGTAAATAATGTTGATTCCACGTTTTATGTATCCAACGATTCAGGCAGTAGCTCTCCATAGAAAATCGTCGACTCCGTCCTCATTTAAAATTATTAAAATGGTTTCGCTCTGGAATACGGAAGAAATATTATAAATTTACGAACGACAACGAACGGGACAATATCAGAAGACGAGATGAATTATTATATTTTGAAAGCAATCTCATTTTTTCATAGAATTTTTGCCTTTTTGGTCTGCACGTTATGTGCGTTTTTATTTTATCTCTTTTTGATTTACGATTACGAACATGTTAAAACGTTAAGTAAAAAATGATGAGAAAAGTCGTCTGATTTTATGAACTCCAAGACACCGAAGTTCAGAGTCTTTTCCTGGTTTTCTAGCCTTAATTGCACATTATTAACGATACATGCTTTCACAAATGCATATATGTGTTTACCGATATTTTTGCTCTTCGGTATATACATATAATATTTGAATTTTCTCATTATATATGTAGCCAGCGAAAGAGCTTTTCTCCCGTAAATTGCAGCATCCCGAAGCTCTCTACAATCTTCGGCAAATATTGTCACACCGCTTTCCCGTATTTTTCTCTCTTGGCGAAAACTCGGGCGCGCTTCACCTTTCCCGAGTGCTTTCCCTATACGTATACTCCCTCGATAATGGCTATGGATATGAGCGAGATCGACCGATGCGGCTGATGCGATAGAGTGGAAATCTAGGGAAAAAATGCATCCATGAACTTTACGCATTTAGTTGATTGAAGCTCCAATGAGGTCAAAATTTCATTTCTATTACTTTTTTAAAGTCTTATTATTCACGTATTTATTCGTTCGTTTGTTTTGATTCTTTATGCATTTACAAATATTTATTTGCTCGCTCAAATTACATTCAAAATGATGGGAACTTGGGCACTAAATCGATCGGAAATTATTATCGATTTATTTTCAACTCAATTTGTTGCCGGAATATCTTTTTTCATTCAGCAGAACTAGCATGGAAATTCAGAAGATAAAAAATACCCCACGGCAAATCAGCGCGTACTCAATATTAGTGTCGACGAGGATGAAACAGTTTCAAATAACAGATGAAGTTTGAATGGTCCATTTGCCGATAGAAAAAAGGGAAGCGGAGCCAGAGATAGAGGGAGAAATAGAGAGAAAAGAGAAAAAACGACAATTCGATAAAAACGATTTGGCCAAGAGCTCCTCGACGAAGTTGATAAAATTTCAGATCACGGGATTATTGCCATGACCATACCGTAATTTCATATGCTCAAACTCTAAGTAGACTTGGAGTTTCTAGAGAGATTCTTTATTTATCATTATCGGTCTCATAATCCAGGCATTGGTTCCTATATATCCTTTCTTTTTTCTTTCATTCTCAACTTTAACAAAGTTTTTCTTAGCTCTGGATCGGATTTTCTTATTCACAAAGGGACTAAAATTACTACCTTTCCTGAGATTTTGATGAAAGAATACTTCGGTTCGGACTGCGAAATTTTTTGTCGAATACCATTACGAGACGTTTCCTCGAATGAGTCCAAAGAAGAATGTTGTAAAATCGGTTTCGAGTTATTCTCTGTGTTTTATTAATGAGTTTACACTATTATACATTTCGAATTGTATCTTCTCCATTGAGATATAGCCTGGAAGAATATGCAAATGATAAATAATAATGCAGGATTGCCATAGGAAGAAATGGGTCGCATTCCTGCAAAACAATGTAGAGCGAGGAAATGCGGGAGGGGGGAGAGAAAAGGGATGTTGAAAAACGAAACTGGGTCTTAATCCGCTTGTGGGACTTCTAAAATCGTTTCGGACACTCGAGGGAATAAGTTTGGAACGAGAGGAACAAGAGGCTTCTCTCTTGTTGCCGGGAAAATACAGTCCCAACACGAAGCTTTCAAGCTATAGCGGACAAAGCGACTAATTCTCTTTCACACTTTGGAAAGGAAGAGCATGAGATAGTTACACAGATGGAGAACGAGATAGGAACAAAAGTGAGGAAGATACAGAGAGATGGAAAGAGAAAGAGAGAGAGAGAGAGGCAATTGGAGGATAGGAACGAGGACGAACTGGGTCGAACTGTCTAAACTAATAGTGCGGGAGAGAAACGATGATGCGAGTCTGACAAGCAGAGGAACAGTTGGTTAAAGTGAGGGGTGGTTTTGAATTTGGTACAGGGAATTCTAGCCCGATCTTCATCTCTTTTTCAAACTTGTGCCATATCGTCTGTCTCTTCTTCTCTTTTTCCACATTTTTCAAATTTCGTTTTATACTGTCATTCCGTTCACCCCGGTGCGCCGCTAATTATGCTAAAATGCCCGCAGTAATTGAACTCTCGTGCCAAACGTACTTTCCTTCATCTTTTTTCTTTTTCCCTCCATCTCTCAGTCTTTTAGCAGATAATCTACTTTCCGTCGAAAATCCCGTTGTTCCACCAAGGCAGAATATTATACCATAGCGATAGTCGACCTCGAGGGTCACAGTAATGTGAATAATTATTATCAAGTTGGAAAGCTGTCGTCCCATTGCAATGAGAATATAGCATTTTAGTATAATTCAAGTCAGGATCCAGCTACTCAGGTTTTTTATCACATTGAACGTCTTGTTTTTTTATTCAATCTAGAAGTATCCCGGCTTCAAATCCTCGTCGTGCATTTTTCAAATCCTAGAATACACAACATTGGAATCGCAATTTACCATGAAGCTGGATAAAGTTCGCTGAAATTTGAATGACATCCAGATTACTTCCGATTACACATTATTGATGGAACGAAAATAACGAAACAGAAAGGATCATAGCAAAAGAAAAAAAAACATTTTCCGTGGAATATATAAAAAAAAATAATATGGCAGCCTTGAAAATGACTGCGATAGTTCGATAAGCTACGAATCTGTAAAGCGAAAAAAGACAGCAAGTTAGGGATAGAGAGTATAACAGTTTTCAGATGATCGTGACTTGCCAATAATAGTTAGGGAATTGCCGCAGCTCGTTCAGGCGATTCGTGTGTGTACAGTTTTGGTCGACGATTCGAAAGGTATCGTCAACCGCCTCGAAGCCGAGACGCGTGTATAAAAAAAAGGAAGGTGAGCGTGGCACCAGATTGTGGCAATGATGGATTCAGAAGAGGCAGAAAAATTTACCTACGCGACGACTTTCTTCTCTACGTATACAATCTTCTTTCTGGCATGCCTCACTCCCTCTTTCTATTCCTTTGCCCTCTCGTAACGAGCCCTCATTATCGTAAGATTATCGTACAAGGGACGAGAACTTTATGTCGTAATAGGCAGCAATGAATTCATTGACAGGAGAGCGACGACAAGCGCTAATGGTTGGTCTCATGATTGTGCCGACTCAATCTCTGTTTGTCCCACACAAGGATAAATATCTATACACGATACACACGTTAAGACTCTGCTATGTGGACATATATTTCTATAGGTTCATGCCTTTGTGTACACTAGACTTGAATCGTCGTATTTTAGTCTACCATTGTGGACGTATATCGACTTTTCCCGTGGTAAAAAGAGCACGATGTATAAATTTGTGGATTCAAATCGTATAGGGATTTGTTTATTTATTATCTTGGCACCCATTTGTTAATACCATTGATCTGCTAGATTTTATGAAATCCATATTGGTCTCTGATACGGTTCGAAACACGTTGAATTTTATTAAAATAGCCATGAGCCATTTTGCTGTTGACGATGGATCATTTTTGAGCCATTAATCAATTAATTTAGTACCGTGGGATACACGACCAGCCACACGCACTATCACACCTGCTATTTCAATATTTAATATCTCATCATCAGCGCACCAGAGTGGCAAATGCTAAAAACATTTTTCATCCATAAATTCACTGACTCTTCGTACGTTTGATGCGATTTTTGACTTAGCCTGTGTATGGCCGGGATGAACGTCACGGTGTGTGTCCCAAGATACACGAGCCAGTAAAATCACTTCACTCTTGCTCTTGTAATCCGCTCGCATAACTCTTCTAACTTACCTAACTCACATAACCCGTTCAATTCGACCATGTACGTCGTACTACTCCTATATGAAACCGTATATTTCACATTGTAAAGCAACTTTACGTATGTGTATGTATGACATCCAACTCGCTGCTGGCTCTCTCACTGATGCTTGATGCGTTTAGTTTGATTGACACTGTCGACGCTTCGTGAACGATAAATATAACTACAACGGTCAACGATATGCTCCAATTTTAGCTAATCTATAGTTCGTGAGTGATAAAGCATTTTTGTCTCATGTGCACCAGAAATAAATACCTTTGGGGCGTTCCTAACTGTTGGCTCATTTGAATAAATGCTTAATCACAACTCAATGGAATATTTGCAAATGTTTCCTTCTCGGCATTTGTATAATAACGTCCAATAAAGAAATTGATAAAATTCGCAAATTGTAGAATCGGGATAAATGAATGTTATACGTGATTGAGACATTTCAGTTTGAAACATTGTGAATTCTATGAATTACAAGCTCGATGCGCTCTTTATGGGTATATAGATATTTCAACGAATCCGATAAATTTAGAAAATCGTCGATTTTTCATACCTCCTTTGATCGACGATTTTTTCGGTCGATATTTGATTTGATCTTTTGACATTGTGTATCACATCTCGTGATTCTGTCACCACACGGGCTGTAATTTTTTTCCCTCGGCGCTGTTGCGGAGCTCACTCTCCCTTGCTTCTCTCTTTCTCTCTCTTTCTCCATGATTGAGTACGGCAAATAAAAGTCTGACAAAAGTTATGTACACGTTGCTCTCAACGAGTGTATTTTCGTGCCCCTTGTACTCGTCGATTTTTTTTCTCTCTTCTTTTAAATATACACCCGTATACAAATATACGCAATTTTATTCGTCGTCATCCCTTCGACCGCAAAATTTCATTTCTTCACTTTTTTGTTCTTTTTTTTCTCTCTCTCTCTCTCTCTCTCTGTCTTTCACGCTATTTCTTTTTGTTGCCCTCTAATGTATGTAACGCCATGCGCGCATCGTTATATCGGGAGCTCGAAAAGGTTTATTAAAGCCGTTCTCTCTGCTTCCAAAGTCCCTTGCTCGGCGGTTTCCCGCTCCGCTATGCAGAATTATGAGAAGGGCGGGAGAAAAAAAAGATGTGGCGCGTGTGGTTTTCTCCTCTTGTATTCGAATCTGCTCCTTGAGAAAGATGGCAACAAGCGGTGATAAAAAAAAAAACAGCATGGACGCGAAAATAGTAAAGAACGTAAAAAAAAAACACGGTCCAAAGATTCATAGCACGACCACTCCTTGCCAACAGGCTTTATTAGTTTTTTGTAGACTATTATACAAAGTAATAAATCGTAAAAAACGTATTTATTAACCCATTGAACCATCAAAACAGTAATAACTTTTATTTTCTTCAAATTGCACAGCTCGTGAAAGTTGATAGTGTTTTACTTTTGCTTTTAGATTCAATTATTTTCGAAATAATTGCAAACAATTTTGGTATATTCGTTTTTTTTTCTTGAGATTAACGTATGAATCCTTTCCTCCGTCGTTGAAGACTTTATGGAGAATTCATACGTTTTCACGAACAAACGAATTCGACTTAACAATGCTTCGGATCTGCGAGTGCATTGCTCTGCAACATTTCTCTGAGACTCGCTGGCAGCCGCGAGAAAACCGGTCGGACTTATATATGTTTGTGCGCTATATATCTATAAAGACATATAGATTCGGATATGTGAAAAAGAATTGTGTCCACATTTTGCCATCTCGTCGTCGTCGTCGCCACTGTTGTTCACGTTTCTATGGGGTATTCATGGTGGAAAAATTTAATTGACCTGCTACGCATCGTTTGTTCCTTCCACGACGAATTTTCTCGCATCCTCGCCTTTCCTTATACTTTGAAATACGTTATCTCAACTAGAAAAAATCCTGAACAAGCTCAAAGATCTTTGAGATTCTAGAATATTGATTCAACATTTTGTTATCGAAACAGATTTTTCGATCGTGTATGTGCACTCGTAAATATACTCAACATATTTCTGTTAGAGAAAACCTGTGGCAGTATTTAGTTCAAAGTGCTTTATGAACGAGCCAGGGTCAAGACTATAATTACAGAACCGTCGAGGGCAATTTGGACACCGAGTTAAACGGCTTGTTGTCCAGCCCTCGAGCGCGAGCTTTAACTTTGTTTTGGAAAGTGGTTAAACGATGTTATATCAATTTCGGTGGTGATCGCGTTGGGTTAACGAAGCCCAGGATACGTTTCCACTTTGATGTACCTGTGAGCGAGTAATTGTGTTTGGTAGAATTGCACAAATTCAATTGGCCAATTTATGTCGTGAATCAAAATCCTCTATTTTTACCGTATGCCAAACTGCTTATTATTAGTAGAATTAATAGCCGTCGTGATTTCAATACCGAAAATAATTTTGTACTGAAACTTTTGAAAAAAATGTTGTTTTCGTGTGAAAATATTTTATTCGAATATAAGACATTTTCGATGTGACAATCATTGGTAAAATAGAGAAAAAAGGCAATAATGATCGCCTCCAAGACGTCGAAAAAATATATTGAATGGGTAAAAGTGAGGATGGTCTTTTTTACACAGCATTGGAGTCGTTCCGACGAATGGTAATGCTGCTAGTTCTGATGTATATTCGTGGATGACTCGTTTTGTATTGATGCAAGAGGATGAGCCGTAGCCACCAGTGAAGATAGATCGTGTGAGAGTCCGACTAGCAAAGCGGGCCAGAATGAAAAAGAAAGATAAAAAAGGAGAGAAAAAGAAAGAGAAAAGAATGACTGGAGGGTCGTTCCGTCCCTAAATAAGGCGCCGGCGTCACCGGCGAAAATCCGAGGGCTCGAGACCGGCAAATCTAAGCCTCAGAATAAACACCCTTCGTACGTTTTGTCTTTTCGCACGGCTTAAAAAAAGAGGGAAAGAGGGGGGAAGCAAAAAAAGTACTTACGCTTGATATACTACACAAACATTATAATGTGCTCTTGTAGGTTCAACGAAGCGTGAAACTTGCCCGACACTCGTCATAATCCAGGTCAATAACCATTTGAACCTCCATTATAAGCGAAAACTAATACGAGGTAGTTGACGAAACTACCTCGCAGACACGTCGTATTTTTTATTTTTTAAATATAAAGTCCCTTTTATAATCACTAACAATCATCTCCTTGATTGACAGAGCTTGTAAATCGTCTGTTCAAATATTGACTCATTGCCACGTGCATTGATGAGAGTTTGGGAAACGGATTCGTTGTATTCGAATGCCTGTTTGACCCCCTATATTCAATCGAATTTGATGGAAAACGGGAGAGAAAATCATATTCAGTCCTATCATGTATCCAGAATAGACTCTGTGCAAGCTGTCTGATCGATTCTAGTCTGTCACTTCTCTTTCGATCTCTTCGTCTCTCTCCTAGTGAGTATATGAATCGTGAAGTGCGAATCGCTCGCGAGAAATAGAATCTGTATTGAGAGAAGCGGAAATAGAATCTGCGCCGTAGCTGAATAACCTGACAATCCCCGAGGCCGTGCTGATAAAACATTGGACCATCATACGGATGATATATCGAACATGCAAAACGCTCGTAAATCCAAGTCCGTTACGCAGCTTTGGTAATTTAACTTATCGACATGCACAATATCGTAGTCTAATGGAGAATGATGTATCAATCATCATATTTATTGTTATCGGTAAATGAGATGATCCTGAACAGACAGTTCAGCGATAAGATCAGCTGAATTTTCGAGCACTTCATTTTCCTTTCCCAAAATACCAGTTTTTGGTGAATTCTTTTTTCTACCCTGCTTCTCTGGTATTTCTTGTCCAAATATTGGCCATGACTAACAAAGGGGCATTGAAAGGGACCAAGTCGAATGGGTTCTAAGCCCTCAATTATCAAATAATTCTGCAACTGTCATCTGAGATCTATTAATCAATTTAAACGGAACTTTACGTATTGAAATGCACGAATATCCGTGACTATATGGACATTAAGGCATTTGTGAAACATCTGTGAACCTCGCAGAAAATTCACGTAATGTTTGTGGGGCTTGGATCTAAATTCTTATGGCGAACATTCGGGCAATCATAAGGATATCACGGACGTCATCGAGTATGTTAAATCGATTTGACTTTGCGCCTATTTGTTTTACAAAGGCACGTGTGTTTGTGGTATAGAGCAGAGAGGATGGCTCTGAGGACTGTAGATGGTTGAAGGGAGATTCGAGAAATAGGAGGATTGCGGCGTACGAGTGTTAAAACGAAATCACAAACGACTAGAGAAATGAAAGATAGAAGGAGGAGAGCGCGAGAGAGAAAGGAAGGTTGAGAGAATGGGCAATGTGTGGGTCTAGGTGTGGTGTTGTATTAGGGGCGGAGACACCAGGAATGCGGCTGCGGTATTCTCCTACCAAGTTCCTACACTTGGCATCTCACCGATGGATCGGAGCTGTGGATAGAGGAGGAGAAGAAGCTGCAGCATCCAAGTAGTATGTGGCAACTTAAGTCCTCTGGTGAGTGAGAAAGATAAAACGAGGACGGAATAGAGGTAGAGAAGTTTGTGAGAGTGTAGCGACCTATGGTTGTGCAAATAGCGCAATAGAGCGGGGAGCATCCTCGCCATATACGACAGCCTTGTCTGCTCCCAGGGTTGTGGGGTCCAAACTACAAGCTCCATCCCCCTCGCTATATGCCACGAACATTAGGTACACGCGGTGCTAAGCATCACGGATGGGAGAAAGAGAAGGACAAGAGAGAACGAAAGATCACTGTACGCTTAAATGAGTAAGGTAAAGACAGAGAAATGAAATCCCAAGAGCCGGGACTCCGAAACCTAGAACAGGATGCAGCTATGAACAGGTCCAAGGAAGTTTAGGAGAGACCGAGAGAAGGAAAGCTAGCTCTGGTTCACTTCGAGTTCCGGATGGTACTTTGGTGCTCGGAGGACCGAGACGGGAAATGAGCAAAAGAGATGGAGACTCTCGCCTTATTCGCCTTATCTGTCGGCTGACACGCCAACCAGGAATGGCAATATGCCGGCTTCCGTTTTGTCTCGCCGGAATTCGTATTAAATCCGACTCGGTCTCTCCAAGGGAAATCCCCCTCCTTCCGTGGCATCGGAAAAAGGCACCAATTGGCAAGAGAGAAACTAGAAACGAAGAGAGAGAGAGAGAGAGAGAGAGAGAGAGTGAGAGACATCAGTATCCACTCTCAGCGACGCCTACGTAGCACGAGTTTTACGAGGGGAGGATGAAAAAACGAAGGAGCGCAATGGAATTTTGCTCCATGAAGTAGATTTCCGGCCGAATTTGAAGCTTTTCTCCTTTCCCTCTGATGGTACCTATAACTCGTATCAAAACCGATCGACCCCTTTTAAGACTGGCTCAATTCCTTAGTCTCTCATTGCTTTCGTTCTCACACCAACCCAAGTCGTCGGTTGTTACTTTTTCTCTTCTTTTCTCCCACTATCAAGGCCCTTGTCTGTTTTCTCTTTACCTTAAATCACCTCTCTCTCTCTACTTCTACCATTCTTCTTTACTCTTTCATCCTTTCTCCGAGCAGCCGATATATTCTCTTCGATTCAGGTCGCGGGTGCGACCGCACTATGGCGTGACGAAATTATATGGTACGAGAGCGTCGAGAGATCTCCTCCCAGCATAATAGCGTGTTATTATGTCAAAATTATTATTATGAGATCGTCTATTAGAGAACCATCGGCGCCGCCGACATCGGCTTCCCCTACGAGATCAGTCCGACGAGTTGTCGGTATCCGATCGAACGATTTTGTAATACGGACCAAGCGAGAACCTCTTCCGTACATAATCATGCGGCGAGAATAAACCACGCGCCTACACACCCTCAACGAGACATCTTCTTATACCTGAAGTGGATCTTCGCCCGTCCGCTCAAGACCGATCTCGGAAAAACGATGTATCCTTGTTTCATAGCCTCTTCCATTCTTCTATACAAAAATCTACGTCACTTTTCGAGTATTCAACGGGCAAGCTCGTTTGGGAAGAGAAAAAAAAAGTTTTTTTCTGAAAAAAACTTGTGTATGTGTGTATACAGAGATGCTTATGGTTACCCTGGGGGAAAAAGGTTCAATTTTGTTGGACAGTCGCTTGTGGTGAAACGCATTGTGCAGCCTCTCAAAGTTTCGGTCCTCGCACCCAAAAGGTCAAGATCTTTGTTAGCAAGCACTCCATGGGTGGTCAATTTTCTTTTTAGTTACCCTTCGACCCTTCTCGCTGCAATGTTTTCCTCTCTCACCCAGGATATCCCCTTACCTCTCCTTGTTCTGTTCAAACCTGGTACCATGTTATTCTTCCACTATATTTGGTCAACCAGTAAAGATGAAAAAATTTGGACCCATCTCACCTAGGACCCCCTGCGATTCTTCTGTTGTGAAACAAGCAAAATAGTGAAAACATTGGCACCCTCGTCACATGCCCTTCTCAATGACATGTCTGATTGACCCTTTTTTATCTTGTAGATAATAAATTTTCTATTGAAAGTTAGTTTCGAAGCACTTAAAATCTTTTATGAAATATATTGAATCTATTTTTGAATTTGATAATATTAATACAAATTATTTGGCTGAATAACTCGTTTACATCAAATTTTGGTAAAACTGAAGTAATTATGATATTACGAACTTGAACCTAAGCGAAGGATGATTATTTGACATTTTTCTTGCTGTATGGCATAATAATGTACCGACCGAATGAATGAATGAACAGCGCCATCAACGTTTTCAAGAAAGTCCTTCGAGAAAGGATCTGTACTTCATCGGTACGTACTTTCGCACTCAAAGTTTGTAACTTCGAGAGACTCTGCGTTGTATATTATGGTCGTTAAGACTTGAATTAACAGTGTTCCATGCGTCTTCGTCTTTCGCGCAGCTGTCGGCGTAATCCGTTGGAATTATAGTTGGCGCGTTAGTTAGTCGTGCGTGCTAGAATGTTGGAAGATAATAGTTGTTCGCTCGAAGGGTTGTGCGTTGCTTGCCTCTTCTCTTCATTTTCTTTCTTTTTTGTGTCTATGTTGACGAGAAGAGAGTAAGGCAGAATGTCACTTGTTTTACTGAGTTTACAAAGTTTTGCTTTAAACGCGAAGCAACCCAAGTCTTCGGGGTCTCGTGCTTTGCATTAGTGTCTGAATGCATATAATAAGCAGTTCCAAATACATTTCGAAAAGTCTTCGCATACTTTATCTCAGATACACATAATTCAAATTGGATTAGATGTACGAAAAGTCGACACGGGAACAGTGTATCCGGTAAAAAAATCATTGAAAACTTTTCTCTTTAGAATTTCTCGATCTGTTTACTCCGTGCAACGGCTGAAACGACTTTTCCGTCAGATTGTGTACAGTATATATGTATATTCCTTTTCAAAAGAAACTTGTTGAGTTTTATCTCTCGATTTGAAGGAAAAACACTTTAACGTATGACAGCTTGCGTTAACGAGCTGCTTACTCAGTTATTCCATGAGAACAAATCTGACTCAACCAGACGAAAAATGTGAGAGCGTGAAAAGTGGGAACAGATGAAACTAGATGATTAAGATTAAAGTGTGAAAAACAGAGATACCTAGAAAAATATATAGTTGGCAGAAAAGTTGGCAGATCCGAATAAAAGCATCATCTAGTTCTATATGCAACTATTACTTTTGTTTGGATGAAAATTAGACGCAAAGTAGAAAACTTGCTAGATGTTGACGGAGAGAGAAAGCTCGCTCCTCTTCTTTATTCCTCTTATTTGTCAGAGTTTAAATTGTGTATAAGTGAGTGAACGCGAGTAGTTATTCGTGGATATACACATACTATGCATGTTGTATATGTTGGGGACATAGTGCTACTGGATGTCTGCGTATATTTTCCGGCGTACGCGGGAGCAATAATGTAAAGGCGCCTCTTTCGCTGTCATTCGTGAGGCGGAGAGATAAAACTAGTAAAGAGAGAGTACTCTTACTTGCCGCATTACACGATAGTATGCACAGCATTCCCGAGAGCCCAACCCCCGCGGATAAACAATGCTTTTCAGCTGGAGGACCCTTTCTCGTATCTATGGTCTTATTCTTTCGAGACTGCTTTTTATTCTTACTTTGTTTCCTTTTCTCTCTTTTTCTTATATCGTCTCTCTAGCACGCTTATTTCTTTCTTGTTTTGTATCTTCCTCCCCTTACTCTCTTCCATCTTTGTCTCTGTCCCTTTTCCGTTTTCTCGACGACTACTCTTCCTGTTTGTTCCTCTCTCTAACTCACGTATTTCTTTATTTTTTCTTCCTCTTTGGCATCTTTTCCCATCTGTTTTACTGTCTCGCTTCAATTCACCCAACTACCTTTCGGTCTCGAAATTCGCGAAACTCGGATACCGGTGAACAATGTTCGCCATGAGCTCAAAGATCCATGGACTCGGGCGTCACCCGTTTATCTTTTCTGTCTTCCTCTCTTATACGCTCCTTTCCTTGCCTCGCTTTCACCCTGCTGACAGTGTTTTACTTCGTGTGTACTAGTCCCTCATTCCTACAAATTTACCTTTTTTCGTCAATTACATATCGACGTGTGCCACTTTTAACCAACTAGTTGACATTTCACTCGAAGAAACGCTACGTTAACATCCATTGTATGATTGACTACTTTTTTTGTTTAATGAAAAGAATTCTCGACTCCATAACCCTTACGGAACAACGCTCTTTCTTAGATCATATCCTGCATCTCTTATTTCCAACCCAACAATGGACTTGTAAAAAAAAGAACAAAACCAAAACGCCTCCATTCCTCGATTATCTTGACCAGGTGTTTCGGCTATCGAAATCTTCAGCCTCACCATTTTCGTGTACGGAGATTGCAAGGAGATTGGCTGAAAAGCCTTCGGGAGTTTTGGGTTTCTTTTCGATCTGATCCCAGGTGTATTCTTTTTCGATTTTCCGTCTGGGAAATATTCAAATTTTGTCTGCTCCCTTTCTACTCTCTAATTCCCTGACTCTATTTTAGAATGAAACTTTGCATGAGAGTCGCACGTGAAATCAATACGAAACCTCATTTGATCTTTAAATGGCCCATCAGAATTAGTGCGTCAATTATCGTAATAATAGTCATAATAATTTGCACATTTTATTTAAAAAAAATATATTTCAAGCGTCAACTAATTCGATAAAAGTGCACACCGTGCGAGCAGTTTCGAACGTTAAAGAGTATAAATTCGTTATTTGTGGAAAGCATGTTTTGTCGGATCCCCGAACCCGGTAATGCTGGGGAAAAATGTTACGAGTATGAATGTGGTCGTGGGTCCGAGATTTTCGGTATATAGTAAAACTCTCGCAATCACGCAAAGGAATGAGCAACGGCAGGGGCAGATGTTACTCCAACTCTTGCGGTTTTGTCGCTGTGTGTTAGACCATGCATGTATATATATATGTATAGCTATTGTCGTTCGTTAAGAGATGAACGAGATGTCGACGTCTCGGTGTGCAGTAGATCGTACTTCGGTACGATGCCTCCATCCTCATACACCACACACACCGTGTGCTCACGTTGTTCAGTCGCGATATTGGAACTTGGGACGCCGCACACGCCGTGCTCCGCTGCTCTGTTTCGGGCCCGGGTACAAGAGAACGGTAGGGAGAGAGAGAGAGAGAGAGAGAGAGAGAGAGAGAGAGAGAGAGGGAGAGAGAAAATGCAGAGAACGCGCCGAGTAGCTCGGTAATTGCATTCCCGTCAATGTATCGACCCGCCTAGACTATAACGATTCTCACTCTCTTCGTTCTCTCGCTCTCCTCGTTCTTTCACTCTCTCCCTTTCGATCCTTCTCTCATTCTCTTGCTCTCTTGCCCAACACTTTGGGCTGGTTCTCGTCTCTCGAGAATCGAGAGCCGGAGCACGAATCCTCTACGTCCATTACCTTTCCAATTCGATTACCCGTGCTTCAATCACGAGATTCATGTGTTATATCTATATGTGTCCCTTTTTATCACGCGTTACAACGCTCTTTCTTTGTTTCACTCGCTCCCTTACTTTCTCGCTCATTGTCATCCGCTTCCCCCTTTCCCTCATCTTCAAACTCTTCCGCCCCTACAACGATCGGCTTAACTTTGCTTCAACGATTCAACATTTACAAACTCCTACACCCATCCTTTTTTTCCTTCATCAATCGTTGACTGGAAAATCAGGTTTCCCAGGCTAATCGTTGCAGTTCCAGGATAATCGACGGTATCCCTCTTTTTTCTTTCTTTTTCTCCCTTCATGTATCGTTTTTCACAATGGTTTGACCCTCCATCATCGCCCGCTGCACATTCAGGCCGTCGGTCATGACTACGGCGGAGTTTTTATTTTTATTTATTTCTTTTTTGGAAGGGAAGTGTTTCTATTGAATTTGAATTTCATTGGATTACGTTACACGGATTGCTTCGAGGATTAGATTCAACTATTGAAACAAAAAGATTGCTGAAATTGTAAGAGTCAAGTTTTTAATCAATATTTGGTTTTTTTAAATTTGATTTTGATGATCGAACATTTTTGTGATCAGTACGAATGTAATGTCAGTACATTCCAGATTGCAATTTGTCAAAACTTTCCGGGCGAGTCAAAAGGTGGCATTGAATCTTTTCATGTCAAAGCGAATTGAACAACATCCCGTCTTCATGCTGCAACACGAAAAGGGAATAAGCTGTAAAAATTCAATACAGATATCCGAGTTGAGTTTGCCGGTACTCCAATTTTCTCGATGCGAGACACGCGTGTGTGCAAACATGGCACCCCTACATGGGTCTGACAACTGGCATAGCGACTGAACGTATACCTGTGTCTACATTATGTGTTTCTATACGTGTATATTTATACTTTAACGTGGTCTCACAGTAGAATTGTTTCGTTACGCCGAATTCGACGAGGCCGCGCACGTGACGCGCCCTCGGGCACTTTGCACATTTTCTACGTCGAACTGCAACGGAGAATCGTGTTATAGTGAACGAGTTACAGTGATATATAGGATACGAAATTGTACTCAAACATCATGGAGTAAGATACACGAGTTGGCATTACAGGACGTTTCAAGTGAAGAAATCAAGATTTTGGGGAAACTGGGGGATCTGGCTGATGCTAAATGATGAAAAGATTTGTTCCGAGCTCGTTTTTTCTCTTTCGTGCGTCGTTCATAAGATGTATCAATCGGTTAAGCGTTATTCCTCCTCTTATTACCGAGGAGCAGATTAATCGATCAATTATTAACGACAAATTATTGAAGAATGTTCTCTGTAGGGTTACAAAAACCACGTAATTCTGCCCTACACATTGTGGGCATTAGTTTTGAGACCACATGTATGCGCATCCTTCACATAACTATGTGCCCCAAAGCCACGACATGAATTCCGTACTTATACACTCGTGATACGCCCTTCATCTTTTTTTAACGTAAATACATCAATATGTATGTCTGAACCGCAACATACGTGTAGAGCAAGCGATATAGAAAGAGAAAGAGAAAGAGAGAGAAGTTTATTGAGAGCCGAGAGAAAACCGTATCGACTTCGTTCCGGGACAAGCCCATTTTCCGGTTCGATCCACCGAACGGTTGGCCTCTCATCCACCGCACCCGCGATCAACATACAGAACTACCAGCCACGATATACACACGAACCTCATCCTGTAGACACGCTCTCGTGATCGCGACAAGAATTTTTATGCCATTTTCGATCGTTACTTTTCGAATGAAGAAGAAATCGAAAAACCGGAGACGAAAGATTATTCTCTTGGTGTTTGTGATCAGTGATCTTTGATCCGAGCACAGAAAAGACGACTTTTTTTTCATCAGTGGTTATACCGATTCATTGGGAGTAGAAAACGAAAGGATGAAAGATGCATTTGCACTTATTATCATGATCGATATTGTTATGATTTCATTTCTGCACATGACTTCAGCTGAAATATTTCTAGATCAGTTTTCTCGCCAGTGAATTCAATTGCATTTACATCTTCAGAAACTGCATGCTCTCCGTCGTTGCTTCAATACAATTGAATTGGCATCTCGTTGTCAGGTAACTATCGCGCCGAAGTGGGTCAACTTTCCATCGATTATATCGACTGTCGTCGCTAAGTGTTTGCATTACTTTGGTTTGAAATTATGAGAATGACAATCGTCCGCTTCCATTTCAATCTTTTTGATATTCTAGATTATATTTTGAACTTAAATTTGAGAGGTAGAGAGTGAAAAAAAAAAGTTTTCCAAATTGAATCCTGGTCGACATAGCTTTTTCCGAACTTCTGATTTTTTTTATGACAAAAAAATGCCTCCATGGCTGCATAAAGTTGGTTACTTATTCTATTCCGCAGCTTATTGTTTTAGACCAGGTCCGTAAGTGAATTAATTCTGTTCCCTTTCGTTATCATTCTTATTCTATTTATTTTTCAAGGGTTTTTTTTCTCCGAGGTCTCCCCGATGTCTCCTTATCAATTCTCATCGCGTAAATAAAACTCCAGTCATTCTCTCGATCCCTTCAACCGTCGTGGAGGAGGCGGGAGTCGCTTAAATCGTTTGAGCACGAAACCGACTTTGATGTATCTATAACTTAAATATCACGAAGTTTTTATTTACAGTGAAACTTCGATGACTTTAAGTTAATATTAAAACAAGGTTACAAAATATTTGCTCACGCATGAAGTTGACAAGACAGAAGTATTCAATTAAAGCGATAGCAAATTTGCTTTGGCTTTTTGAAAACTTTCCACTGGAACATATTAAAATATTGAAACCAACGAAATTGTTAACCAGACACGCACATTATAAACGCTCGCGAAATGTAAAAAAAACGATTTCAGCGAGTAAGTATAATGTGTATATTTTAATTAATCCTTGTGTGCCTTTTAAAATTCATGTTTTTTCAACCGAAGACAACTTTTACTGTATGAGAGCAGCGATGGACCGATGAGGACGTCAATGACGACGATAAAGGGGAAGCGAGCCGAAATTGGTTGTTCGTATACGCGCCGGAATATATCTCACAGAGTCCGGATCCCGGGTATCCGGGAGCATCACGGGTACATAATCATTGTGTACAGGAAGAGAGAAAGAGATGGATAGATAGAAAGTGTGATAGGGAGAGAAGGATTCCACGGTATACCCATGATAGGCTTATCCCTTGGCCAATTTCAATATATCGCTTGGTTCCGGTGGTTTGCTTCCCGTTCCTCCATTTGTTTGCCTCACGTGGCTCACTTTCTGGTATGCATTTATCTACGCATTCGCGTTTAACGATCTCAGTCCCCACTGTAGATCGTAATTACGCTTCATGTCTTCCCCCCCCCTTCTCTCTCTCTCTCTCTCTCTCTCTCTCTCTCTCTTCCTGCGTTATCCATGTTCGGTTATTCCAACGTTCCTCCTTGGGAATTCGAGGTTTTTGGATCTGTCGTCCCTGATAAGAGAGAGAGAGAGAGAGAGAGAGAGAGGGAGAGAGACGGTGAGAGGAAGAAGAGATACGCGTAGGTGGGTTTTGGTGGTGAGATTGGAAGTGAAAAAGGGTCGCGGCCGAGATCGGAAAGAGGCGAGATCGAAACGAGAAGTAAAAGATACATCACTTTGTGTGTACTGTTGAAGGAGAGAGAAAAGTAAAGAGAGAAAGCGATAGAATGAAAGGGATCAAGATGAGAAGTGAGCCAAAAACGGGAAGATAAAGAGAGAGTGAGGGAGTGACAGAGAGATGAGAGCAAGAGAAAAAGAAAGGATGAGGGTCGATAGAGGCTCGAATAGAAGCTGATGTCTCGCTTCGTTACTTGCCACGATCAATCACTGCGACCCTCTCTTAACGTCGCTTTCATCCCTTCCTATCACCCTATTTCCCTGCCTCTCTTTTGCTCTCCCAGCTTCATTCCTGATATTTCTCTGGAATAATTCTGTCTCCTTCCCTCTCCTTTTCTTGATTCCTTTGAATCTATATATATCTGTGGGCATGCATCCCTGGGGAGGCTAACTTTACGAAATCACCCCGCACTTCCGGAGATCACGCGCTCAACAGGAAAAAAAAGTGCGGGAGTGAGAGAAAGAGAGAGAGAAGAAATGCGATGAAACATCTCACGAGGCCTCGGCCTCCTTTGTACTATTCAACTTCCTCTTTCATTCTTTTTTTCATGTATACATAGCATGCCCTCTCTCCTTCTCTTCCAAACACCACCGTTCATTTATTATTTACTCTGACAACTTGATTTTTATATTTACGACATTCAAACACTTCAGTAGCCCAACTCAATTGTATAATTGTTCAAGTTTCTGTCATAATCGATGTATTGTGTAGCTTAGTATTTATCTCTCACTCTGGTGTTATTTTATTTCGGTTGGTCCATTCGGGACTTTTTTTTTTCCTCATCAAATTCCTCACTCCTCGAAGGCATTCACTTCTTCTTTTTGATATATTTTTGTATTATTTATTTTTTAACCCTTTAAGTAGCGCATAATGATCGTCTGTCATCGAGATTTTTTTACAGTCATGAGACGTAATAGTGGGACGTATTTGAAATGCGCTAATAACCAGCCTTGCTGGACAATTAGCCGGAGGCTCCGACACACCTTCCTCTCTCTTTTTCTTGATTTTTCGTTGTCTCTTTCTTTCTCCCTCCTTATTATTATTATTTTTTTCTCTACGAGGGATTCAATACAACGCGAGGCCTCATGCGTTTCAATGTATTATCCACTATGAGTGAGAGTAGTCGTAAGAGAGTAATGACAGCGCATGTATTAGCAGCCACACACAGCGCGTATATACAATATGGTGTGCATGTAACGCGAGACTCTTGGACAGGCCAACTCGGCCTTCTGCATCTCATGGAGAAGCTTCACATCCTGACAGGATAAGGTACAGCGAATTAACGAGAAAGAGAGAGACAGAGATTGAGAGAGAGAGAGAGAGAGAGAGAGATGTGAATAAAAGAGTAAATATAAAGAGAGAGAAAGAACAAAAAAAAACCGAGTCAAAAAGAGAGCTACGAGAAGAAGAGAAAGAAGAGGCAAAGAATAACGAACGAAGAGAAGGGCACCGTAGAAGCACAGATGGAGAGTAAGCGATATTAAACGGCATCGAAATACCCGAATAAAAAGGAATGAGGGTAGCGGAAGAGAGGTTAAGCCAAAATTGAAGGCAAAATGTATTAAATTACATAGTATACCTGTGTGTTTTCTTCTTCCGACTTTTCTTAGATTTATCGTATATCTATGTGCACACATCTATAGTTTCGTGTATGATGTTATTTAATTTATCGTATGTCGACTAACGACTTCTTATGGGATAAGTGCATAGTAGCGAATATAGCTTACGATTAATTAAAAGTCGTGCTTGGCGAAAATGAACCATGCACGGCAGTTTACGTCTGACTTTCTCGCTCTCTTTCTCTCTCAATCTTTGTGGCTACCATGGTTCAATGAAACCCATGCACCCGAGACGAGAGCAACGCCAATGAAGAGTATCTTCTCCGTATCGCATGTACTGCCCAACAGTCTCTTCATCTCCTCTCTCTTTTTCATTTACCACGACCATGTCTACCACCATCGTCACCACGATACACCATTAGTCTTTCATTAAAATCCGATCCAATGAAGATCACATTTGGACCTATGATTGTTTTTTATATTTCGATATAGATTTGATCAATTAATTCGCTAATTTCTATGGTCAGGACAGTCTCATCTCAATTCTCTATTATTCATCCCGCAACAGTTGTCAGTAACTTTGTTCATTATTTTCATTTTCTTTTGTATGTTTATTCTTGAGTTTTTTTCTTGGGTTTACAAATTCCGTAAGAACATGAAGTGAGGCGAGAAAATAATATTGTAATTTTTGAACACGCCTTGAACAAAAAATCAGTAACGGCATTTAATTGAAGTGAAAATTAAGTAAACATTGAACACACTTCTTTTTTTTTACGACATCGTGTTGACCTATGAAGCACGTTTATTTTGTCATTTAGCTATCGGAGCTAAGTCTAAAATTTTCTTTCAAATCTGTGACTGAATGAATCACGTAAAAAGTAAATGAACACGGGAGAGAGGATGGAAAAGCACAAAGAAGTTGTTATATTCGAGGTGATCGACCTGCCCGGCGTGGTATGGCGATCCTGACATCGAGAGCCAATTAGTTATTCCTCGTGTTATATTACTCCTTGGTGCGGTTAGCCTTTCTCCCTCCTTCGCTATCTCCCGCTCTCTTTTCTGGGCACCAGTTGTGATACAGACTCGTGCAAGGGTGACAGTGAAAAATGAATTCGTCCGGTCCTCCATCTCTCATTCGAGAAAAACGCAAAGTCTCTTTTTCTCCACGTCAAATTTTTATTTTTTCCCCCTGATTTTTGAGAAATTGTTTTGTGCTCTGAATTTCAAATCCCGAGTCGTCGGAAGTCTTCTCGACTAACCGTCCCATTGTCGTACATCTTACGTTACATTTGTACAGTTACTAGAAAATCATCTCCAAGAGAATGTTCGAAAAGTACAAAAAAAGAGGTTTTCAGAGTTTTTTTTTCTTCTCTGCGTTTGAGACTCTGCCACGCAAGTGGCAAATGCAAGTCCGAAGTGTACTCGTTTGAAACAGCTTATGATTTATGAATTTACCATAATTTTATCATTCTCTATGAATCATTGAAATCATCAGGATTCATGCTCTCAGATAGAATTCCCGTAATATTTTCATGTCCTTGGATCCCAAACAATATATCAGAATACTATATAAAATCTGAATTCAATACTGGATTATTATCAAAGCGTTATCATAATTTGAAATTAACCGACCGAATTTATCTCAATAAAAAACGAAGAACAGATAACGAAAAAATGTTTAAAAAATGCGAAAGGAGACACTAAATAAAGTGGGATATTCGAATGGGGGATGATGCATATTGTCGAGGCAGGAAAAGATGGAGAGACGAGTCTCTATCTCTCTCGTTCAATGTATACGTCAATGACAGCGTTAAATCAAGATACTTATCTACTGTGCACGCCAGTCTCGTCGTATCGTTGTCTCGGCGACCGAGTGGAATAAGCGGGACGAGAGATGAGAAATAAAAAGGAACAAATAAATAAATAAAAGAAAGTGAATAAAAAAGAAATGAATACAAGTAAATAACTGAAGTAAATCGTGGGCGATGTAGGTGTCTTCCCTGCCACTTATATAAACGTTGCATGTACTCTTGTTCTTGGTATTTTCATTGAGAAAGTATTCAATATCTTTTTTGTTTCGATTCCCATTCGAACTTCTCCATAAGGCCGATACACATCACTTATTTTTTTCTCTCTCTCTCTCTCTCTCTCTTTTTCTCTCTTTTGCTTATACAAAATATTCACACTTTTGTATATGTCTCAATACATATCTATGCACATAATATTCCGTAATATACGTATTTTGTGTATGCAAGCAGAAATATTTTACATGCGAGATATAGAAGACAACTATAGAGTGTAAAGAATTTTCTCTTCTCGGCGGAAATAACGAGAACACCTTCGCAGCCCTATATTTACATCGTTCGGCAGAGCTTTTTCTTCATCGATTCCGGATTATTTTAAGATACGTTTGTTGCAACTTCAGCTGCGTAGTTTCATCTCTATGCCGAGTGGCCAATTCATGATGATTTCTTGGAAAGTTTTAAGACTGTTGAATGAACATTTATTTATACATTGGGCGAGTATGAGTCTCTCGACGTCTGTTTCGAGTGGATGAAATTGATGGATTGAAAATGTGGATGAAATTAACAATGAATATATTTTTATACGAACATATCTTATGCGAGGAAAAAACGGATAGTACCCGACGAGCGTAAAAATTGCTCTTCCATTCTTCAATCTACAATAAAAACCATAAAAAACGCACGTTCGAACAAAAAGTTTTGATTTTCCGTTAATAATATGATTTATAGAGGAAAAATATTTAATGTGGAATCCCTACGAACTTTTCGAGCTAATGTAACCATAAATCTATAATGAAAATTTAAAGTACATCGGTAGAGATCTGTTGAATTAGTGATTTCGTCTAGTTTGAAGAATACTATTTTAAAAAAAAGCGATTAAAGTTATTCAGCGGGCTTCGAGCGCGTTTTGGAAAAAGCTTAGCCGCAGTTCACGTAAAATGAGCCCTTAAGAGCTCCTTCCTCGTGTAAAACTTATTCAGTACATTTTATTCAAAAGATCCTAACCAGCATCAATTACGACAAAAAAGAATTGCGAACATTTTCACTAATCGAGAGTTTAAGATATTTTGCATAATAATTCCATTCATTTTTGTAATATTTTGTTTTATTATCAATGAACTTGTAATTATTCTCTTTGAATTATAATGGAAAAATGGATTTTGCTCCAAAACTTGACTGAAAAAAAATGTATCCTGTTCGAGCAAAATGTTTTTTTTATACTAAGACATGGGAATTTTGATGAGAATCGGAGCATAAAGAAATGTCACTATTTTCGAAACCATATTCTTTAGTCTATTCTGCTTCAGGGTAGAGGCAAAATAATTTCAGTATAGTTGGCCACCCACGCTTAGAATTCTTTGAAAGTAATGGAATACATTTCAACCCGCACTTTACAATAGTTCTGGGAGAATATTCGCCGGATAAGCAGTGACGATAAAATACATAGCGATCTTATTCGTTTGGACTTTAGTATCGTCTGTACAATTCATATAAATACTACGAGCATTATTATGTTCCTCGTATATATTTACAGGGTTTTCTGAATAGATTGTTCGCATAAAAGTTTGGATAAACGATCCTTGCTCCCGATGGTCACTTTATTTTATATGTACTAAGCGAAAATCGCGTAGTTCATATATTTTATGATGAAATTCACATCCGTTTAGACGATGACGATCTTCATCGTTATAACGATGATAATCGACATTGTTATAAAGGGACCCACGCATAGGCACCGAACCATGGATTCTAGCAAGAATATTTTCTCTCAATACTTTCATAACTCATTGCCCATCACCGAATGTGGTTCATTTGATTCATCGTAAATCGTGCACCCTATTTATTGACAAAAATTGATTGACGAGTCTCTCGAAACGGTGAAAAAATTTAGGAACGATAAAAAAAAACTAGGATTTGTTACCTACTAATTAGGGAAAAAGTTATGGAAAATTTATAAGCGTATTTTCTTTCAACCCAGCAAGTACTTTTTTTTTTCCACTAATTGTATATTTTTTCAAAACCATCAAGTTCGGCGAGTGATTTAATGAGATAATTAAATGATTGATGGTTTATACAATCGTCATAATATTATTGAAATGTATTTATTCTCCTCCCATTATGCGAATTCGTTGTGACAGAAAAAAATATGTGCCATAAAATGAATGTTGGAAGGAGCTTCTTTCAAGCATCTTGTTATTGCGCAGCACAGAGTTTTGAGGGGTGGTTAAAAATATATTTTTGTACAGTATTGTACTTTAGTGATACAAAACTATAACTATATGGAAGTGAATGTTGCGTGGGATCTATCCATTGTGCTCGAGCGTGCCCATATTTCCAGAATTTCTTTTATCCCTTTTCTTCGCGTCCGTCGAAAGAGCACAGAAAACCCGGCGAATAGCCAGGACAAAACCCACGCAACCCTCCTCTCCTCCTCTCTTTCTTCCCTCTCGTTTATACTTTTGGAGTCTGGTGGCGCAGGTTCGCAAAATGGCCAGACGCTTCCTCGAGTTATCTCCGTTTTACCGTGAGTGAGCAATACGAGGGCGTAACTTGCGTGCGTGTGTATTACACATAAAACGTGCACGTGTATTAGTGGCTGTTTATACAGGACGCTGCGAAATTCACATACTAAAGGCTGAAAGGATTTTCTAGAAATTCTCAAGTCGCTGATGAGACCCGTCAATTCTCTAAATTATAGCAAATGCCGTACATCGATCAATGAGAAAACGCGGTGTAGGACAACAGCGCTGCCTCCTTTCTTTTTGCAATTCACTCTCATCCACTTGGTCACATCTCTAATCAGATCGCATCTGATTGGCTGTTCCTGCTTTACTTCATATTTCATACGAGCCGCATCGTTTGGATAAAATTGACAAAAGACCTTTCTTTTTAGAGCCGTGTTCCGACCAGGTTTATATGTCTTGTAATTCTATTTTGAAACGCACTGTATCTCCGTACGTATATTTCGCGATAGACGAGAAAAACGAGATGTGCGTGCACGCCCAACAGTCGCAAACTTGTCTCGCGTGGGGAAAAAGACGCATTCCTTCTTGATGAGCCTCGAACTGACACTTGATAGGTTGTCTCTCGCGTATGCTTCCAGTCATAAATGTTCTTCCCGACTCTTTCGTTATAAAGACTTCCGCTAAAGGTGTCCAATCAATTATGCGCTAATCTCGCCTCATTAGAAGCCCACTGTTTCCTACCGCAATTAACATTCAATGCGCGCGGCTTTTTCAATTCAATTAAATCTCCATGAAGTCAATTGGTCAATTATTCTTACAAAGTTTATGGGTATAATGTAATTGATTAAGGTGGTGGTGGAGTTTAAAGGGCCATTAACCCTGATTTTCGTCATTTTTTTTTCACGTGATACTAAAAAAATTGTTCATAATCAGATTTTAGGAATTTAAAATCATTAGATTTTCATCGAGATATATAGAAAAGAAGAGAAGAAGAGAAGAAAAGAATCAAAGAGATTTGGATTTGCACTGTTCATAGTCTATGAATTAAGACAAATTTGAGGAACAGGGTAATACAGTTTTTCTAATTCGTCACTTTGCACTATGAGACGATTATGCTGAAAATGTATTTAAATTAAAAATAAGATTTTTCTGTGTTGAAAGCCAAATTTATGTTTTCTAACCATTGTTTTTTTTTCTGTTTTTCAGGTAAGCAATGTTTTCAAAGTTCCATTATGCTGTTGATTTAAGATTTGAGGACGAACGAAGTTTCTTGACGGTATGTTATCTTTTTTCTACATTTTTGAGTGTAACAAGTATTCAAATCCTCGACTATGAAATATGTAATGGTATCTTGACAGTGATATAGTATAAAATATGTAAGGACATACATATGCAAATATGTAATAGAAAAAGGCCGATTTAAGAACATGGAGACGTAAAAAGTGGCCACAAATGGTCGAGCTGTCGAAAAGTCACTGATCTACATCGTTGATGGATATCTTGATGGTCCATCAGAGATGAACTGTGAATTTTTCACACGTTTGTAGATATACACCAAATTCCTTCATTGCATTGTCGACCGTCCCTTTTGGGGTTTAAGAGTAAGTGCAACGGCGGAAGAAAAGAGAAATTGGAAAAGAGGTGGAGAGCTACTGGGAAAAATTAGAGATTGCTTGCGGTCACGGTGATACTCAGTTTAAAATGTCAAGAGTATCGAACAAGGTCGCTCTTGGGATGGAAAAAGCAATTTAAGGCGACGATGGCACGATTGAAATGCAACATTTATCTCCTCGATTTTTTTAATCGTGGAAAACATGGAGAATTTTAACATCGCTCTTATTTCGAGGAGCGTATATTTGAGAATAAATCATCTTTAATTGTCATCCAACGTGACAAAAGCAGATTTTTACGTTACTACGAGCACATAAAATTCATATCAGTTTGTAAAGCACCAGGTATGGACTACAAGGTCTATATATGCGTGGAATATCGGTCTAATGTGTTGTTTTGAAAAATTTCATACAGCCCCTGCGAGTATTTCATTTCGAAAACAATAAATGTAAACAAACATTGGTCCAGCTGCATGTTACGAGAGCGATTTAACCCGTTAAAGTTGTTGGACGCGAGTGCAGATTGGATAATATAGCCAGCACTGAGAGAAAAATAGCCGCTCGCCCTACCGCTTTAACGAGTTTGAATCGTATTATTTACAATCGGTAGCACGAATGATTTGATCAAAAAAAAAAAAAAAAAAAAAAAAAAAAAAAAAAAAAAAAAAAAAAAACAGAATTGCGATAGCGATGGAAGAAAAAAAAATAGGAAAAATATACATGAATCGGCGCAATATTCTCTTGATGCACCATAGCACTGATGAACGTTTTAATTGAACCAGCTAAACGAGCACCACACCCTTTCGTTTTTCCGTTGCATTCATCCCTTTTGTCAACGTTTTTCTTTCCCTTTTTTTCCCATTGGTTTTGTTTTCCGCCAATTCTCTCCACTGCCGATGCGGACTTCACGTGGAAAATTTCGCGGCTTCGTTAACACTGCAAGTGGTCGATAACGAGCAGGCCTTCCATGATCCAGCCCTCCTGTACTCCACTTACCGAGAATCCATCTGTTTTTTTATCCCTCTGACGTTTCGTTTCGAGGACAATCTTCGTTCACGAATGCTGCTTCCGGATATCGAAGTTTTCGAATATAAACGTATATACTCGTGCGCACGTAAAAGTTTAGTTTTGAGTGTAAGGTTTAGTGGAATTGAAAAAACAAATATGGTCGACAATACCGTAGAAAGTGAGGTGAACAATTTTCACAGCACGTCTGTTCCTAAATTACTTTCGCCACTTGCCACTTCGTTTCGTAGCTAAAAATGGCTGAATTCATATTTTTTTCCATCCAAATGTTGTTGTAGTATTTTCAAAGAATTTACATGTAATCGATAGAACTCAGGATACTTCGTAGATCCTTCGGGCTACCAAGGGACATGCATTCTGATTACTTCCCTATTAACCAGTGGAATTCCACTTGCTGTTGACAAACAAAGAGAAGGAAAGAAAGATCGAGAGGAATAGACATTAGTACCGCTCGATCAGTCTCATCCATTTTTTCTCGACCCCCCATTCTTAGTTTTCACTTTAATGGAGCCTCCATCACGCCTTAGTAAACCGTTCGTTGCTCTCCATGTTTAATTCTCCTTCTCTATTTTCCCTCTTTTTCCTTCTCTCTTTCCATTTTCACCCGCTTTCGTTCACACTGATTCTCATTATCTCTTTGCCACTCGTTTCATTTTATTTCCATGTTCTCTTTCATTTCACAATCTTCGAGTTTATTACTTTTCCCCTTACACCATCTTTTCCTCTACCGTTCCGCATATGCTCAGGAAAAAGACATTGAAAGAGGGAATGAATATGCAATTCTGGAGGGATAATTTGTAAATGTTCTGTAATTGTCATTATCCAGATACAGGAGAAAACGGTGGATTTCCGAAGGTCTTATATAAAGAAACTTAGGACGGGAATAGGCAGCAAGCACATGGAAAATAGTGGTAGGGAAAATTAAGCACCAAATTTGTATACGAAAAAATCAGAGAAAAGATTGAGGGGAGATGGTTACCCCCATTCCCCATATCTTGCCACTTAACACACCCCTATACATAAAATCACAGTAGACAATACGTGGTAGTAGTGCGCCTTATCTACGCTAGAATTAATCGTCTTTCCGGCAATAATCCCTCAACGCTCAGGGTGTCGTGGCAACGAAAATCTAACCATCGAACCAAGAGGCAATAACAATAGTTTACATGTAAAGGCTTCTTATTCGGAATGGCAACCCCTGATGTTCCTGACTTCTGTTGGTGAGATTTTACCACCCTTTTATCCTATCTCTTCGCCTCATGCAAGATCATTATCTTGGCGAAAAGGGATTCGGGAGATAATAGATTGCGGGAAGCGAGAATCCCTCAAAATCGTTATACTAATATCAAATAGTTTTCGCAGTTATTTTTAGGTGTTCAACATGAAAAAAGCACAGAAAACTTTCGGATTAAAACACCGGAAAATGGAGGAACAATTTGAAAACGATGTAGGAAAAGAAAATAGAAAATAACAATCTCGTCGCTCATTAGATCACGTAATAAATATGAATAACAATTACAATAAAAACGGTTTGTGCGGAATGAAATTTGAAGTGAATGCTTTTTATAACTCGCGCTTTCAGTATTATTTTTTATTAACACGTAAATATATGGTGTGGGGTTGATCGCTTTTTTATGTCCACATTTATAACTTGGAAAATAAATTCAACGTGTAGTGGGACGTATAATGAACAGGGCGTTGATGAAATCAAGACTGTGGGGGTAGGGGGCGGGGGCAAAGTGCCCAACCGCAGCACGACCCCAATCACACACTCTGTGCGGTTTGCATAATAAACAAGTATCGCTTTTGTCCGCCCCGGACGGTTTTAAATTCTATAAACAGGATTTATGTATATGGGTGTATGGATTGTGAGCTCGTAGTGTGATATAAAGTTAGCATATATATGTAAAAGCCAAGTATAGTGTCGGTTCTGAGCAAAGTTTCGAGGCAGGTCGAAGTTACACAAGGGAATCGATCGGCAGAGGCGGATAGAGACGGAGAGGAAGGGTGGGAGGGAGAGAGAGAGACAGAGAAAGAACTACGTCGCAGTGTTCCAAGCTCGGTATTTTGGTATCACGTGTAAAAATACACTGGGACACACACGTACAGAGTAAAACGCAGCAATGGAACAAAGAAAACAGAAAAGAAGGGGGTAATAGTCATTCTTCATCAAGGACAACCACGCAGAGGCTTGAAAAAGTCTTGGCAAACTTATATAGGGTGATTCTGCAGAGATCGAGGACAAGAATATATACAAGTATACAAATATGTACATCAATGTTTTAAAAGATACGATGAGACAGAGAGAAAAAAGAGAACGAGAGAGTAAAAACTATGGAGACACAAGAGAAATAAGGGAAGTAAGGGGGAGAAATGGAGGAACATAGCGGCGAGGAGAAAGAAAAGATATATGGACTTTCTGGCAGGCTGGTTCACTCAGTCCTGATTACGTTTCCGCGTTTTGCTTTCACGAGTTTATCATAACTGAACGTGGCATCTGGAAATTCCGTGTGCCATATAGCCTCCGGTGGTTATCTAATGTATATATGAAATATATAGTTATAAATGTGTATATATATCAAATATAAAATATCAAGTTCCTCCTCTACTAGGTGAGAGAAAGAGAAGAAAGAAGAAAAGAGGTAGACACATGAGAGTAAAAATCTAAAGGTATCTGCTCGGAAGACGCGAGAGAGAGAGAGAGAGAGAGAGAGAGAGAGAGAGAGAGAGAAAAGAGTTTTAGAGAGTTTATGAATGTCGGATGAGAAACAGGGAGTGCCGTGGCGTTGAGGCGGATTGCGGGCATGCGGAAGCGAGAAAACGATCATCAGGGCCCGACGAGTGCAAACGCAACAAAAAAAAATACAAATAAAGTGTGCAAGAGGTACCATAAATATGTATATAGATAAAAGAAAACTACAGGGATAAAAAAGTAAGAGAGACAGTTTTGGCGACGTTCGCGAAGCCGGGGGTTGGTAAAGCATCAGCAACGAGAATATGGGGATGCTGGTATGCTGCGACACGTGGATTCTCTTGAGAGTGTTGAGAGTATATGCAGGGTGTCGCAAAAGCTCTCTTCAGAACTTACAAACATCATTGGTTATGACATTTTTAACAAAAATGAATTTTGTGCTTTTTTGAATGTTTTTTCTTTCAAAGCATCGTCTACAAGATATTCGTTAGCTGCAGATACTGCCAATTCGGTATTTCGCCATGAATTAGAGTAGCCAGCATAAGCCGATAGCGCGTGAACCTATTCCTTGGACAAGACAATCCGTAATCGAAAGTTGCCTTTTTTGTCCGTTACAAATAACATATCATTTATCAAGGATTCATTGTATTATGAATTACATGACCTATTGATCTTATGAATGGTGCGTCGAAGAGAAAAATGGTTCTTCCGGATTTCATCGTGTACTCACCCTATAAATCTTGTGCGCAACTTCTGGCATAGCCTGTATAAGAGATGTAGAAAATGCGCGTGGACTAAAATGAAGGGAATGAGGAAGGAAGGAAGGAAGGACGGAAGGAAGGAAGGAAAGCCACCGATATATAAGACGGCGAGAGCTTTACGAGTTTCGTAAAAGTTTCGTCCGGTTGGGCGCGAGCACATTTGGTAAAAGTGCACGAGATACCGTAGAACGCTTGGCGAGGGTATGAAGGAAAAAATATGAGGATAAGGAGAAGAAAGCAAAGGAGGAGAGAGATCGATTCAACGAAAGGCCGTCGTGTAAATCTACGTATCGTTTCAATTTTTCTTTCCACTGACGTTTTTTTCTTCCTCTCTCTTCACGCGCTTATACTACGGCAGCTACATGTATACCTTTCCCACTCGGTTTTTGCGTTCGTTCTGCGTTACAGTCACAATTTTCTCGATTTATTCTTTTCGCCGATCCACGGCGAAACCATGGTTTCATTCTCAAACTTTCCCATCTAATCCCACTTCTTTTTTATATTGGCTTTCCCTCTTTATTCGTTCAGTCTGTACTCGATTTATTCTGGATCTGGAATTCAAAGCTTTTGCGTTTTCGCTCCTTTTCCGATTTACGTATTATAGAGAGATTCCTTTACACACATACAGAGAGTGTCAATAATTTGTTAGATCAATGCGATATCTCATTATGGGGAGCCAGAAAAATTATATAATCATTGAGTAACATTATGAAAAAAAAACACGTTATTAAACAAATCCACACTCGTTTTGGAACTGATCATACATTTAGTCTGACTGAAGACCGTGCGAATTGCATCGATGATTTTTTCTCGTTCGGTATAACATCAAAATAAACTTACATTATAATTCAAACCAATTGGAATGAAAATTAATTGATTTTGCAATTTAAAATGGATTGAGTTCAATCGCAATGGTGAAGTTTTCGACAAATTTGAGTTGAATGTTATAATTGTCAACTGTACTTCGCATTTCGCACGATCACAGCTTCAGAACACAAAGTAGCTATCAATCTCTTTATACAAAAGTATTCAAGACTTAATATCTTGAAATGTTCTTCATAAAAATATCAATAACGTATTTCAATGCTATCGTTTAAAAAGTTCCTGAAAGAAAATACGTCATTTAGAATAATGATCCTCATTGTAAATCATAAAGGAAAATAAAATAAAAAAGTAAAAGTTTGGAAAACTTTGAGCGTGACACCCGGTGGAAACGTAAATATGTACTGTATATATGTACCGAGAGAGCTTGATATACGCGACAATAACGTGTAGCAGGCTGGTAAGAGGAACAATGTGCAAAGAGGAATTTGCCCGAAAATGTCCACGGGGCGTTACGATCTTAACCTTACGAACGGATCTTAATTAGCGGTCCAAGAACAGGTCGGAGAAGAGGTTATGGAGAGAGATTCACTGTCGAAGCCGAATGCTGGAGTACACGCTGCTATAGGATTGATATAGCTATGGGGGAGAAACTCGACATTCTAGGGAGGATGGTTTGGAGCCCTAGTGATTAACTTTGCACCCGACGTGTAGACAAGACTTAATTAATTACGAAAGTTCAATCGAGCTTTCCTCGCCGCGATTCAACGCCCCGATTCCACCCCTACTGTAAGATCCTTCATACCCCCCTTGAAACACCTCAGCAATTCGCCACAGTTGTATTGCCGTTTCATTATATTCAAGTCCTGACCGATTTATCGATCGAGCAATTCCGAACGTCAACATTTAAAACTTCCCTCATATTTGCTGAGAGGAACATTGAAGGCGCCTCTCGAAAATAAATCTTGCAGCTTCTGAACCCAATCAATTTTTTTTCTTTCCTTCGTACTTAGAAAGAAAAATGTGAATCCCCCCCCCGGCTTTCAATCTATTGAGAATTTACTGAAGATACTGTGTTGTTGGAATACGAAACGTTCGAAAGAAACTTATTGGCACTTATAGTTTTTCAACTATTATTGAAAAACATTCAAGTATGAGGTCATTTGAAAGTCTCTCGGAATTTCAAAAGTCCCGTTCTGTGGTGTTCAAATTTCCTTTTTTTTCCAACTCATTTTATGTTTTTATAACCGCGATGATTATATTTTTCTTCGAACTTCTCCCCCACTGCAACAAATTTAACCCTCACAGTGTAAGCCTGCCTCGAATATAGCCTCAACCGTTCATAAAGAACTTTTCTTTTTAATAAAATAATCGTTACAAGCCGGAGAGCGCTGGGAATGTACGAAAAATCTTTCATTTTTCGGTTTTTTAATACAACAAAATAAAACTTTTGAACAATCTCGGAATCACAGACAATTATGAAGCGAAAATTTAACGAAAAAATATGATTTCGTAAATAGGACAGAAAATAGGACATACGTGGGCACTCGTATCATTGGCTTAGCAGAAGGCGTCACTCGCATCAGCAACTTCTCGAGCGTCCGCGCTCGCAGACGCAACAAGATCATATTCGCGTCATCCGGCAGTGAACCTACGAGCCATGACATGTGTAGATGTATTTATATATACATTTATATATATACACACAAATATAACTGTAGAAAGTCTGAGGCGTTTACACGAAAGGTTGTGCTTACGAGAGAGCGAGAAAGGAAGAGGAAGAGGGAATTCCCCTGTGGCGCGGCGACAACTTCGGGGGTTCCCTTGTGTCTGGCTTTGGGCCAGCAAAAGTCTTTGGCCGCCCAACGAGAAAGCGCCCCGTGAGAGTATACACCGCTGTGTGGGTCTTCGTGTTGCAGACTCTAATTCATATACATATATATTTATGAATATGCCAGTGAGTGCCAACTTGACTCTCGTCTCGTCCTCTCCAATTTGTTTCGTAATTTTTCCATGCTGCTCCGACTATTTTCAACTCACATTTGTTTCTCTTAATCGTTGCTCAGTAATAATCCCTTAAAAACTGTCGTGAATAAATTAACATTAATTCATTAAGAAATTTTAATTTCGTCTTCTAAATGGTCAAACATTGTATTTTTTATTGTTTCATAAGCGGCAGAGTCCTTGCTCGAAAAATACTTCATTACAATGTTGCAGAAGCCATAAAAAATGAACTGTAATGATAAGAAATTAAGATTGCCACTGAGGAATTTCTAAATGACCGTAAAAATCATAACCAAGATCGAATTTTATTTGACATCACTCCGAGATTTATAATGTCAAGAAGCTTTCATTGACTGACATTTTTCCTGTGTGCGTGATAAGTATTGTTTAAAAAATTGTGGGTTTATCGGACCACCCTGTATATGCCGGTACTGCATCAACGTAACATTTTGTGCTATAGATCCTCCGCCATACTCGTTCCCGATCCTACTTCGGTGGCAGTGAGTATGGCGTCAGTGGTAGCAGATCCCCCCCAACCAACCGATTATTCATGACCACCCGCAATGCTGAACGAATTTTCAGTGATAAATAGTCGGCGCTCCTCTAGCCCGAGACGCAGCAACGTAAGATGTATGCATGTGTATGGATACCAAGAGGCGGGCTAATATAAGATCTCGGTCACGCGATCAATTTCGATGCTCTTCTTTCTTTGACCGAATTTTTCGAGAATAACATTCGTAGGCGTGCATATGACGGACGTATACATTTATAAGGTACACATGCATACATCTGCACATTTCAGAAGAATGCAAAGAATTGTGAGATAAGGTGGCGGATGTTTTGAAGTTTATTTCAAAGTTCCATCTCTCCGATTTCACACAAAAGTGAAGATTACATCTCGCGAGGGCTTGAGACACAAAAAGAATCCTGTAAAATATTGCCTCGTATCAACTGCGTATTAATGTAAATCATTCATACGAGTTTGCTACAAAGTTACTTCAGAGATCAGGTGCGTCTCAAGGTTCGAGAAACGAACACGTCGCGAAATTCTCAGTAAAAATGTGTTTTTTTTTCACATATTTCTCTTTTCGATACAAAGTCTCCGAGACATAAAATACTGAGTAATGGATGGTACGTGAAAAAGTAATGCACTTCCACGTCTGAAAATCGTACAATCTATCTGTATCCTTGTGCAGTTCGAGCCTAAATTTTGAGAAAATTCATGTACATTTAAATCAACGAAATTCGTCCAAGTGAGAACGTACGGTTTAAAGCAGTTACGAAGCGTAATTAATAGATGAATAATGTATCGTAATATGGAGTGGCGAGTTGTAAAAAGAAGGTTTCCAAGGAATAAGCATTAATAATTCATGGCTTTCGTGATTTGTTGAAACACACGTGCATTGAGGCACTATTTACCTTCTTTCTAGGTATATATATTTTTTTTTACACGTCGCTTGGTTTACTTTGCTTAGTTTAATATTTGCAAAATGTCAAAAGTTAGATTCGCAAAATTATAAACAAAGACTCATCAAGCTTTCTGCAGGGTAAACAGTACCTGATCGTTATTGGACATATTTTTTTTATCCCCAATTTCTATTCCCATAACTCCATCTCGTACGCTCCTATAAACGCTTTTTACCTTAATAATTGTTGATATATACTTTTGCAATAATTTAACTCTTTGCTTTCGTCTTCTCTCACCGTATCATTCGTTCCGGGCTCGCTTACACAAACGCCCTTAAGCGTAACCCAGGGACGCTCAGCGGATGAGGTATATAGCAATAGTTGAAGGGGATGTACATCAGCAAGTTGACGATGTCTCCTAGTATTTACCCAATTAAACCAGATGTGCACGGATTAACCCTTTCCATCGTTGGAAACGTGTACCTAGTAAAAGCGATGGCTCATGCCAACCCTCCAGTTTTACCACGATATATACATATACATATATAAGTATACTGAAAACGATCGAACTTGTCACAAGATTTTCGAGTTTGAGAAAAGACATCTTAGAAAACGAGAGATAAAGTAAAATAAAGTTAAAATGTTTCCAGCATCGTTTAATAATGTAACAATTATTAACATTATAAAAACTATACTTTAAAAATAACATGCGAATGATCGGCGGTTGAAAGTGCAAACGAAATATCTGCTGAATTCCATTTTAAAAAAAGTTGAATTAATTTTATACACATTAGTGTAAAGACGCGACCAAAAAAATATGCTTTGATATTTTATTTCCTTTTTTCGAATCGAATATTCGTTTACATAAGTTTATTCACCAAATTCTACTTTAGTGATATGTATAATGTCAACCTTTGTGAATCAATGGGCCAGTAGTCGTAATCTCAAAGAACGCGCAAAGGTTGAATAAAAAATAACATTTATAGGGGGAAAAGAAAGTTCTGTAATGATGAAAAGAAGGCTTACGAAATAACGGATGCGAACAGGATACATGCACCGAGTTTTATTTGAACGCTAACGAGATCGGGATATCGTTTTGTAATGCAGTGTTTAGTTTATAATGGAATTTTGCTAAAACCTCTCTTGCATAAACGCGAACTTTGTTCTCTATAAAAAGTTGGTAAAAGTACGAAATTCGGAGAAATAAAAATAACATTGCTCGGGGTTATAATTAATCCGCTGTTTTCGTATTACTCATTATGCTATGGGTTCGTGTTTTCATCGGTTTTTATATTTAATATTTTATATAATATTTATATAATATTTATATTTTACGATTTTTTTTTTTTTAAATTTACAACACGTTGTTCCGTCGGATAAAACTTTGGCGATGTTTAGCCGCACATACCTATAAATTTTCGATGTTTACTCTTTTCATAACTGAAAATTCAAACGTTCGCCAATATTCTACGAAAGCCCTCCTTAACAGGGGCGGGAGACTTCCTCCAATGTTTGCCGAATATTGCAACTTTGAGAGTGTTTGCACTGCTGTATCCATACCAGCGCATCTCATCATTTTGTTTAAGCCAAACATTGTGCACGAGCCAAAGGAGGTGCAGCAGGAAATAATGTGCAAGACCAAATACCTCGAATCAGCCACTCTATTCATTCAGTCAATGGAACAACAAATGGGCGCAAACATTCTTAGACTCTTGATCTGTTTTAAAAAAGTATCTACAAATTTGCCAAAATGCTTTGTTGGTTATTTTGTTCGTAAATAAATATCAAAGCGGAATGAATGAAGATGATGTTGACTTAAAAAAAATTTGTCTATCTTTGAAAAGACTTAAAAAATGACTTACAATCGTCAAATAATTCCAATACGAGACGCTGCTTTTCGTATACCTTTTTGTTTTCCCGAAATGCACATATTTTGTTGTTTAAAAAAATATCTTGCAAATTGCCATCTCTTTTTATCGAATACGCTGCTCACTACATTTTCAACACATGCACGAAAGCATTTTTTCTCGTCGCGAATTTACACAGTATCTTATATTTATTCATGTACCCTTCAGATCTTTTGGTCGCACGTTCAAATATTTCTTCTTGAGACACAATCACGTTTCGTGATTCTTTCAGGTCTTTTTAGTTTCTTATATTTATGCTTTTTTTTCCGTGTCTGTTTCTATCCTTTCGTCTTCTCGTCCTCACAGAAAAGAATATTCGTATGCAGACGTATATTATCTTCGGCCTCTCTTCCACACAGCCCAACGAGTTCTCTCTGCGACCATATATTTTCTTGCTCCACAAACTCTCTCTCTCTCTCTCTCTCTCTCTCTTATGTTTACTCTTCTGGCCCGAAATTCCACGTGAAATATTTATACACATACACAGACATCCATACACACATATATCGTTGAAGATAGCAAACATGCCAATTTTTTCGCTCTTGTTTTCTCTTCTTTCTTCTTCCGTTCTTTCTTTCACCATTCTTCATTTCGTTTTGCCAATTTTTCCATCTTGCTTGTAGGTATCAACTCTGCACATTCATGCAAAGCCTATGGCGTACCTCTTTCTTTGAAATATTTACAGATCTTTATTCGTCGTATTTGAAAAATGCAAGTGGTCAATCGAATTAGTTGTAATCTATCCGGTTGTCCAGTAAATAAAAGTTCGATTTTTCAATATTTATTTTTGGTTTTGTAAATCTTGTATGACTGACTGTGACGTATGAATTCTACGGATACCGAATTCGCCAACGATTCGTTTATGAGTTGCAGAGTCAAAAGGTAACGGACTAGCAAAAAACCAAGTCGTTGAACCAATGAGAAAAAAAACTAAATGCACTGAACCATAAAATCATGCGAATGATAAGTAAAATTTACATGCATATATATTAATAGATTACTTTATAACGTTTTAATTAACTCGGTAATAATGATAATAAAGAAGCTAAACTAATAAAGTTTGAAGTGGTAGCTCGCGTTGACTCGCAGTAGGAATTATTATCAGGATTTCTGCACGAATATACTCCTCCTGTGGAGACCGACGAATTTACTCAATTCAAAGGCATTCCTGAGAAGTTAACCGAGGGAACTAGTCAATGGTAAAATATTGAGTGTATAATCAATCACCAGAGCAAATATAAACATTCCCTCGGGAATGACACACACAACCTCAACATTTTCTATGATTATTACTAGAAATTAATGTATACATAGGTAATCATATGTATGCACGTAATCGTGAAGCTTTTGGAGATCTCGGAATGCATCAGTGAACCTCGTGAATGTACTCTGTGTAAATATATATATGAACAGGAGAGTAAGAGAATGATGAAGAGTAGAGAGAGGAAGAGAGAGAAAGAGAATTTCATCCCGCGGGTACTCACGAGCAAAAGAGGCGGTCTGTCGTGACTGAGAGATCGGGTAGCCACGAGAGATGCTCAAAAAGCCCCGACAGGGCGGAATAGTGCCGGTGGGTGCACCGAGTCCTCTTGAGAAACTCCTCGGACTCGTAGGCACACCGACTGCCCAAACATCATGTATACAAATATATACATACAAAACGGATATTCTGTTTCTTCCTTCAGCCCACTTTCATTCTTCCACCGTGTTCCAATCTTTTCTTCTATTATTTTTCATTTTGCTATCCCATTTTTTTTAGTCGTTTTTCCGAGAAAGCTACTGTTTCGGATGAAAAAAAATCTCCCTGCTTCAAATTCAGCAAGTGCTTTTCTTACAAAAGCTTTTGCATGATATTCTACTTTTAGAGAGTGAAAAAAGGGTTTTATTGATTTAGCTCGAGGCAGCCAATTTTTAGAAGTTTATGTAACAATTATTGTTTCTTTTTTCAACAATTTTTTTCGAGTATCGAGATTGTGGATGTTTGAAAGATTTTTACATTCTTTACTTACTCCTGTGCGACATGGACTTTGCTGAGGATGAAAGTAAATGATATTGCGTTTAATTTTTGCTGTTGAACTCAACTCAAAGTAAAAATCGAGCATAAAAATCAAAGTAAAAGAGTCGAAACTTATTTTTCAAAACAAACGGCTATCAATCTATATCGCTATCGCTTCCTATCACCGGGAATAGGTGTTGGCACGAATAGTGATTTCGAAATACACATCATGCAGTTGAACAACATTTACGTTTGCTGTCTGCAGTTTTGGCAAGGGAGGAGGGAGGGAGGAGGAGGTAGAAACATACTTGCGTACAATTTCCATCTCTCTGCGGTGTGCCTCGCGTGACCGAGCGGCGTAACTCGTGCTCGCGACGGCAAATTGCGCGCCCGATGACTCGTTAGAAAATGGAAACCTGTTGCACGAAATGGCGCGCCACGGTACAGTGCTACACGGGAACCCCCGGGCGCACATTTCTCTCTCTCTCTCTCTCTCTCTCTTTCACCTCTTTTTCATTCCTTCATTCGTCCTGTCTTTAATTCTTCCTCTTTTCTATCTCTTCTCCTCTACTCACTTTCTACACTTCTTTCTCTTTTTTTTTTCTATTGCTCTTTTTGCCCATCGTCGACGGGGAGTCCATTGCTCGAGCATCGAATATCTCCCGCGGATATTTCGTTACGCGGTATCTGCAGAAATGACGTAATACCAACAGGAAAGCTTGTACAGAACAGCCCAAGTTGGTAATTTCATTCAGAACATTCTTCCGAATGGTTAAACATCATTTTTAGTCAAACTAGAATGAAAAATACTCATCAGTTTGAGAGATAATGAGAATAATGGATTTTTAAAGCCAATAATAAAAAAAATGAAGTAGAATGCGTTGAAGGTGCAATTCGGAAAAAACTACACTCGCGGTCACATGGTCGGTTAAGGAGAGAAAAGAGCCGGAAACGGCCATAAGAACGAATGTGACGAGTTCCAAGACAACGTACTATATAGAGTCGTAAAATCCTCAAGCCACTTAATTACTTCTTGCGCGGCGATGAGAAGACGTCTGCTTGTATACTAGCCAGAGATGTCTTTTCTAGATGACCTCGTATGGGCTCTGAATACGAGCCAATGAAAACGAATTACCCATTAAGTGGGTAGCTACGAGTTAACGAAAGTAAGGGAAAGCATTTGGTAAGTTTACCTTACATTGTCTCTCAAATCTCACAGCTACACTGAAGAATAAATCCATTATTCAATTGTAAAGAAAAAAGAATCCTCTATCGTTGTTTTTTTCTCCGATGCACCGTTCAAGAGATATTAATAAGTTTTATGATTGTAACCAATCCTGATGTGCGCTGTAAAGATTCGTAAACTGGAAGAAGAAGTCACGCCCTCCCAGCCGCAGAGGATCACTTCTCACGCTATCGTTCGATACTCTTTACCTCACTGCCAACTATAATGAGAGCCTGAATTGCCTTAAAGTTGATTCATTGTCAAATCATGAACGCCCCATCATCGTTCAAAAGATTCGACTCTCCTCTTGAAAACCTCACGCTCTAATTTCTAATTACCACCTGGACCCAGGAGGAAATGAATCTCTTTTTGTCGAGTAATATGATCGAAGTGTTTTGCAATATTATCTAAACTTTGTACAGAATATATGAGAATTTGGGTTAAATTTACAATGAGCACAGGAATTTTTGGATGAGTAGCAAAAATGACGAAATTGTAGAAATTATTCACTTTTCTGATGCCCTAAAAAAGATGTGAATACTGATTTAGGTCATGAAATTTTGACACTCACTTAACACGTGCTGGAGGTGCGAATGGTTCAAGTAAATTTATTTCGTGGTAGGTGCGACATAACAAAGATTGAAATTCCGCGGGGAGCACCAAGATTGTGCTGTACAGACGAGCTGATAGCTGAAGCAACGAGAATGTGGATTACTGCTTCATGCATGTTTATATACATTGATGTATATATGTATATAAATGCTCCATCTGAAAATCAAGATCCTCGAGAAACGGTCACAGGTGTGTGGGAGAAATGGCAATTTCCGTGTGCAAGCGTATGGTAATTCTCGTATACCATGCACTGTATAACGGGCCGAGCTAAGAGCAAGTGAGAAACCGGAGAACGTAAAAGAAAAGTATTTGAAAAATACGCAGAAACAAAATGCCAAATAAACGAGTCAGTACTTTTTAAATTTCACTTATTATTTCTATGTAAAAATAAAATAGTGAATTTTGAATTAATGTAGGAAAGAAAAATTCAAAAGTAACTTTCGACCTTTTTGCTATGTCGAAATATTTTGTTCGGTACGAAAGTGTAGATAAATACTTAGAAACACTCGTAATCGCGATTGGCAGTCGACATTTTTTACATCGTCGACTATAAAAAAAAAATTCCTGTTTTTATTTCGTTATTTAACGCTTTATCGTTATTTCGAGGCTCGAATGTCGGCGAAAAAAAAAATGTAGCAACGAAACGGCAATTCCTTTTCCGTTTCGTTCTCTCTCTTCTTCTGAGTTTCATCTCGAATTAGGTAGAATCGCAGCTCGTAGCACGAGCGAGTGAACACGTACGAAGGAGCTGAGCAACGAAACGATGAACTCGACCGGTGCTGTACGTACGTTCCTTCGTTAATTAGAGCCCGCTGCAATTTTATCGAACGTTTCGTGAATTTTACGAGCCAGTCGCGACAAGCAGTTAACAGCGTGTGGTAGCAGCACAAAACGAGGGGAAAAATATAACCAGCCGACTCCCGAAGCAAGGCCTCGAGGCTCTCGGAACCTCGAAGCTTCCTCAACCTTCGCGATTCGTGTCTCTGACCATTTTATACACATACACGTATACATATGACAGGAAGAATAAAAAGAGAGTATCAAGTGGGCCGTTAAATGCGAATACTTTTAATGCAGCATACATTGAGTATTATAAACGTATTTTTTTAAATATTGTTATCTTACAAACAGTTTATACATTATTCCAAAAATAGATTATAAACAAACAATTTATTGTACCCAAACATCAAATGTAAATAAATACAAACATATGGTGCGTAAAAGAGTTCGTTGTCAAGTTTCCATTCACATGTTTCTCTTCTCATTGCTTCGGGCAAATATACAATGTACATTGTACGTTGAAGCAATTAAATTTCATTAGAACCAGAATCGACTACGGAAAAATACTATTTTGTGATTTATTTCTATTTTCACCCATTTTTGTAACTTTATACTCAGGTGGAATAGTGCATTCCTTCGAAATCGATAATTCGAACTAAAACAAATATTATTTTCAAAGTAATTACGATTCACTTGGAGATGAAAAATTGATAAAAATAGTGAAAGCAAGGGTGCGGAGAACAGACCTCTTTAGAGAGATGCTTCTCTTGAGAAAATAAGAAGTGAGTGAAAAAGAGACAGGAATAAGATGGGGCGATTGCCACGTGATCATAAAGATCGGTGGTTTACGGAAACTTGCTGGACGATCGTTGCCGTATTCTCCTCCAACCACAGAATCCACCTTCTTCGTTTCTTTGTCTCACTCTTTCTCTCTCTCTCTCTCTCTCTCGCTTTCTTTCTTTTTAGTCTCCAAAATGCAGAAAGAGAGAAAAGAGCGATAAAACGTTGGCGATCGTCCCGAGTAAATTCTGCGCGACTATTATCGGTTTCGTTCCAGCATCCCACGACGTCCATGCCCATCTTGTAATACTTTCTCGTACAGTGGAGCTTGTATCGACAAATTGTCCAATCTTCGATGTCTCGTACTCGATACTGCTGCGAGAAATTCTAGGAGTCAATGGGACGACCCTATTTTTCTAAGTTATCCTTCACAAAGGCGATCAACCGATCTCGATTTTTCTCTACATCTCTTTCTCTTTCGTCCTGTCGCCCACTCTCTCTCTCTCTCTCTCTCTCTCTCTCTCTCTCTTTTCTTCTTCATCTCGTTGTATCTTTTTTCGCTTTATCCCTCTTTCTTTTAGCACGAGACAACTTATTCATTCTCGAGCACCGTTTGAACCGCCATCTTTCTTTCGTGACCTTTTCCCAATATCTCTTTTCTGTTCTCTTTTTTTTCTTCTCCCTGCATTCCTCTACTAAATTTTTTGCCTCCCATTTGCAACAGAATGCTCTCTTACGAGTTTCCACTTTATTGCGCAAAGACGATCTGCTCTAATGTCAATTTTATTATAACGATCAGATTATTTTTTGTTCTTGTCACCGTAAGGTTTCGTACGCGAGTCAATAGGTTTCGTTTGTACTTTTTATTTGGAATTTATCTTTCAAGAGGTCAGTGTCTTTCGACTGGTCAGTAGAATAATGCTCGTATGTACGATATTTAATGGTTTTCAACAACGATACTATATTTATGATATGAAATATATTCTTTTGCTGACAAATTGCTGCGAATCAAAAGAAAAAATGAACAGCAGTGAATATCTCAAAACATAGCCGTTTTTCATTTATGTTTCTGCGAATACAAGTGTTTTGCGCGCTCTAATTGGTTAGCACCATCGGAAACTCAAAAAACTGCCTTTCGCTCAGCGATCGATGGGCGGGCCGGAGCGTGGCTAAACGTTCCCCGACCACAACACCGACCATGCACCCATCGATATCGTAATCAAAATGACGATTAAATTTTAAATCTCCATACATTATATATCCAATGAAATAGTATTTAATTAAGCGTCGTGCTAATATTTGCAGAGACAAAACTTGTCAGTAAAAAAGCTTAAACGTTTGGTTGCATATTGTTGCAAATCATTTCGAAACATGTTGAGATTATGAAGGTCATTATCGGTAATAAATTCAAAGTGAACGATTGCAGCGGGAGAAATAAGTGTTGAAAAAATGACGGTGATAAACAGCACGCAGTCGAATGTTTGAAAGAAAAGCTGATAAGAAATGTAATATCGACAAGTAGCGAATGTGACAAAAAAGATTCAAAGGTAATCTTATTGGTAGCTCAAAGGAGCTTTGTATCACAGCAATTTATTGTCGTACGTTCACATTCTCTTTGAGAAAGAAGTTCTATTTCGATCTTGAAGAAATTCCCATTTGAAGGTTCAGTTCGAAAGATGCTTTTGCATCTTCCAAAAGAACGAACTATTTTTAAAAGACTTACTAAAAATATTGTCATTGCGGTAGTAACTTGTAAGAGATTGTGTTGCCCATCTCGTCTCTTGGATTTCCGAGTTAAAAGATCAACAATAATAATATCAAGAAGCAATGAAAATCAACGCCTGGAAATAACAAACACGATAAATATATTCTATGAATTAGTCTTGAGTTTGTTTGTTTTGTTTTGTTCAACGGACAAAAATTAGTATCCCACGTGTTAGAGTCTAGCTCGAAATAGTGTTTATGGATATGGATATCAGTTTTAAAGCGAGTGGTGACGTAATTATTGAGGACGGAAGCGTCTCGTTTCGTCATCATTCCCATCCCCTTGTGGACCATGTAGTAATCCGGTACACCGGCTCTCCTTCAATACATATAGGTATATACAACGTGTATAAGTTTACTGTCTCGTGTATTTATAGTATATAAGCGTTATAAAGTAGTGTACAAGCATTTCAATAAATCAGTCTAGTCTATTAGTTGGCACGGCGCTAACGCGTCAAACAAATCTGCTCTCGGTCGTGTCGAGTCATTCGTTATCCACACCTACGTCCGGTCTTTCTGCCTCTCATTTCTTTTTACCCTCTTCGCATACGCACCATTTCTCTCTCTCTCTCTCTTTCTCTTTCACTCTTCTGTTTCCTTTTTGTTTCTTATTCCTTGTTTATTATTCTTTTTCTGTTATCCTCAGTCCGCGCTTTCTTGTTTCTTTTTCTTTGGATTTCTTACTGATTCTTTATTGGCTCATATGCCTTGCCTCGTTCGTTTCTCTCTGAGAGTTCTCTCGCGTGAACCTCGTAAAGTAACAGCTCCAGCTGGACCGCGCACCAACGTCCCGCGACTCTGCTGGACACTCGACGCCACGAACTCCGGTTCTGCCTCCTTCGTTCTCCGGTAAAACATTTTACTCTGCAAGTTGCTTAAACTCTCGTGTACCCCACTTGGCTATTTTCTTTTTAACACTTTTCGTTATTTTTTTTATATTCTCAGCATTTTTTTCTTGGGTAATTAGACTTCAAGAGGAACTCATAAGTCAAATATTTCGGAACAATCTTTGAATTTTCATTCAAATGTCCAATAATTGTAGAAGCGAGGGTTCAACAAATCATCAAAATTAATATCCGAAAAAACACGAATGTAGAAGATTATGTAAAACTATTTTTTTCACAGTCACATTTTTCACGGTTTACATCAAAGCGATTCGAAAAGATCCCTCACTAATGACGAAAAGGTTCAGTAACGACGAATTTTACCGAATGAGAAATAAGATTTTTTACATGAAAAAAAAAAAGAATCAAATAAATTGCCAACATCGCGTCGACCCGTATCGAAGGACAAACGAGAGAGGCTGAAGTGATTCTCAAGGGAGGACCTCCGTCTCAACGATTTGCAAATTCAATTTGTCCTGTTGTCTCGTTTTTCGTTCCCACATATTTTCACCTTTTTTTCTCTTGAAACTGACCCTTCACACCACCTGCTTCATCCATCTTATAAATATTTATCAGTCAGTATTTACCAACGAGAATCGCGCGCGAGTCTCAATACACACATGGAATTTGCAAGGGTTCATATTACTTGGAAGAATGTTGAGTCGGTATGAGTGCGTGCTTGGGAACATTATTTTACTTTCGTCCTTACGTACGCGTGTTGTTTCTCATTTACATGCAAATTTAAAATTGAATTAGCGAACCTTGGGATCACACACTGAAGTTTATCGTCTCACTACGTTTTGTATTTTCGTAGGTGCAAAAGCCACAAGAGCTAAAGACAAAATGACGAAGAGTCTCTTTGAGTGGTTCGTGCCTTTTCCAATCGTGTACATTATTGCTCCAACGCAATCCTTAAAGCTGTATCTTGTTCACCCCAGACCCGCTACCATTCAGCTACGAATTTCGCTCCACAGACATATTACGATCGTTTTCTGTGCTTTTTTCTTTGAGCAATATTTTTTATTCAGTTCTCACAACGTGAAATATGAATACAGTAGAGATTCTTCAGAAAAATCGCAATTATGTCATTAAATCGGTACAGATTAGCATTAAAATCCAGGCAGAAACTTGGAATCTTCAAAAGTAAATCTTGCGCGCATACATTTAATGTAAATCTCATTATTTTTATAGAATGAAATTGGTCATAAGAATTCTACGCTACAACTCATGAGGTTAAAAATAAAAGTGGAGAAATGAAATTCGTGCAACTTGAGCTCTTGCCTTTTGGGACCAGAATTCCGGAGTGATAGGGTTCTCAAAGGTGGGTATAAAGGGATTGTTCAAAGGAATCGCTTTCACAAACTTTTGCCATTGGTGAAGTAAAAAATCTGAAGGAGAGTAAAGGGGAGGAGGGAGGAAAGAGAGGCAGAGCGAAAAATCGTTTAGCAGAGAAATGAGAGATCAACCGCTAACAAAAAGTTCACGATAAAAACGGGGAAAAAATCGACGCTGAAATAAAATGAGGAAAAAAAAGTATATAGAGTGGTAATTGAGAATATGTGAAAGAGGGAGAAAGAGAAGGAAAAAATGGGAGAGAGAGAAAGTGAAGCTGTGGCGGCAGAAGGAACTATGGCTGTTTCCTCGCGATGCAGGAAAGCTTGAAAAGCGGAATTTAAGCGAGCGCACATCAAAGCTCCCGCGAACACGCGCGGTTCTCTTGGTTGGAGAAGACTATGCCGGCTTATATTAAAGAGCTCAGGCACCCGTTTACGTGTATAGCTTGGGTAAAAACCGCTTTTTCCCGCCTTCCGAACGTCTGCTATCTTTTTTTCTAACTCCTCCCTTTCGTTATCCTTTTTTTGGCTCGTTGTATTTCAGCCGCAAATAAATAACGCGCAGTGTTCGATAGACGTCCGTTAACGTTTTTATACCGTTGGTTTCTGACGCTGAGTATATTATTTATCGTTCATCATCTCTGAAAAGTGACCATGTCACTAAAGTTCTATTTCTACCGTTTAAAAATGATTCCACTCGGTACAATGTTGTAGATTTGTTAACACATCAAGCTTTCTTGATTCATCACGATACAATTTTTTACCGCATTCATTATTATTCGAATGGCAAGACGAAGAAACTGACAAGAAATTTTAATCACAGCCATCACTTGTATTCAATACATTATTACTTATCATTTTTATCCTCATTTTAACCGCTCGCTCTCTTTATCTGTTTCAGGTAAGCAATCATTTTCTACAATATTTCCTACTGTCCAATTTTTCCTCCGTCTGCGATAAAAGTGCATCGGCGGGTGAGTCAAAATTATAATTCAAACTTTCGCCGGAACAACACGTTAACAAAAATAAGCCATTAGAAGAAAATGTTTCAAAATGAATATATCATTGGCGAAAGCTCTATCGTTCATAATTATAACAGCGACACGTTATTATTAATATTTACAAGACAAAATGTAAATGAAAATAACAAGCAACTTTTTTTCACTATTAACGGTTGTGGAGTGTGTATACAGCGTAATGCGAGCATCACTTCCGGCTAAAAGTCAAGTCCTTCGAGTCCTTCGTTGCACTCGAGGGCCCCGGAAGCTTTAAACTCGCGCGCGTTATTCGAGCGAGATGGAATGAGATCGTACGTGGTAAATGTGAACTTATGGTACGCTGCGTAATATATTAACTCTTTCATGCCAGGGCGATGGTGCATAAAGTCGCCGGTTTACCGTGTCCAGATTAATGCACTAGCGTAAAATAGTATATACATATATAAATTGATATATGTTTAGCAAATGCATAAAATGTACTACGCAACATTCGCATTAAATTATTTAACACAAGCAAATCCATACTATGATATGATGCTTAATATTTTGAGTGAAATCGATGGTTGTCGCAAATATTTATTATGAATTTGAATATCATGTGACCTCTCATCGCTCAAGAGCGATTGCATTATTCATTTAATCCCTGATTCACTTTGTGGATAACTCATATATTCGGAATAAATACAATTTATATGTAGGTGTGATGTGTTTGTTGGTCCTGTGTGCGGCGTGTGTTTTAAATGATGACGAAAAATCGAGGGTGAGGATAAAATTGAACAACAGTTTCAGCGTGTGAAATTGGATACAGCAATATTTTAATCTTGTACGGTCGCAAATTCGCCCGACGACAGATTTATTTATTTATTCAGTTTCACCTTTTTTTGTATCAATTGTGAACGTGCGCTGGAATTCGATTTTGGATAAAATACGCGTTTCTGGTGGGCCTTGAGTCGTAAACTTACTGCTTGAAGAAAATTTCATCGGAGCAAACACAAACGAGAGACTCGTTCGAACTACATTCGTATATTACAGTTTGGGGAAAAAGCAACAAAAGTTTAGACTCGGTGGAGCGTGAATTTTGGTCTCTCTGGACTTTGCTATACACGTATTTTGTCACTTTTTCGTGGAAAACGAACGGTCCACTCTTTTTAGACACCGAGTGAGAATAAGAGGTTCCTTTGGTCTTTTGTAAGGAGCAGCACGAGAAGGAGTGAGATGAGAAGAGTATTCGGTTGTATCAGTATCCGAGTCTTGTGGTAAATAGCCGTTGGCTGTTGGATACTGTGCGGTCGCTGGGTCAGTCAAGGCTCTCTACTAGGAAGGACCGAAAATAAAAATGAAGATGATGGTACTTCACGTATATATCGTGCATGAATGCTTCACTTCCTTCTGTCTCTATTTTTTTTTTTTTAGTCTTCCATTTGTCCCTTTGTAAATAAACTGGAAGCGTTGAGAGCAACCGATGTGATGACATCGGATATTGTTTTACCGCTGCCAGTTCGAGGATTCGAATGACGTCGAATAGGACAGCACGAGTACACTATGTACATAGCACTTGTATTTATTAAAGTTTGCCATCACCATTGTTTGTTTATTACCAAAGTTTTATCTTCAAATGGCTAATTTTTCTTTTAATGTCTAAATTCACCGTTTTACGTGTCACTTCTCTATTTTTTTAGTACGCATGGTACTTCGGGTCCAAATAAACATCCATTTGCCGAAAGTGAGAACTTGTACCTTCGTTGGGGAAGTATTAAAAGGGTCGAGGTCTTGTTTTAACGAGTAAGCCTCAAATTGGGATTCATACAAATAAAAGAATAAACAGAATTTCTCAGATTGAATTCCAACGCATTACCTAATTTACGCCGCAAAATAAAAGCAGTGCTACTACTTCAATCGACGGACGTTGGAAAATAGTGTCCCCACGGAGCACATGACAATTTATATAGTTCTGCTGTTGTTGTAATATTTCAAGATATTGCTCGATTTTATATTGGACACTTCGGACACCGATCTCATAATAGGCAATTTGGCTCAACATAAATTTTGTCGCGTGGGTTATATTTTCAATGGTAGAAGAGCCAGAGAGCGATACAAAAAAGCGGACAAGAAGAGAGAGAGAGAGGGAGAAGGAGGAAGAGCTGTCACTTCAGTTGAAAACGTAATATGGCGGAAAATCCTCAGTGAACCTCCGCATCTTTTCTATTTCGAAACATACAATAAGCACTTGAACCGTTAAATTAACATCCAATGGACCCTATTCTCCCTCATTTTGACGGAATCACACAGAACGATGAAGTAAAGAAGAAGAAGAAGAAGCAACGACGTATTTGAATGTGTATTTGTGTTCAGGCATACTTTCTTACAGGTTTTTTACTCATCCAGAACCACTCGATAATATGAGTGCGGTTATATTCATAAAGGCATATCGATAACCCTAAGGGGAAGGGACATCGAGGACCCTTTGCATAAATTGTTCATCAATCTTATAAAAATGTATCTGCTTATGTGCATGAATATTTTGACGTAACAGGGCGGAAGTAGATCCCTTCAATCGTACCTTCAAGGCCCTTTTCTCCACATGCCTATACTTTCATGGTATATCTGTACTAGTTAGTTCCATACGTATTTTACTTCTGGGCTCCAAAATAATTGCTCTATTACGTCAATTAACCCGTGGCAAGAGCGCTTGGCTAAAGAGACGAAAAGGGATTGAGAGAAAATGAGAAAGAAAGAATAAAAAAAAAAGGAGAAACCTTGTAGAACATATAAAGTGTGGAGCAGCAGAAAGCACCGCCGCAGGACTCAGGAATCGTGAAACGGGAAAGCCAACGTAGTGTAAAATGCCACCGTAGAGGGCGTTCTCCACGAGAGTACGACTCTTTTCGACCCTCGAGTCTCTTTTTTTCTACATTTCTTTTTCTTTCTCGCTCTCGTTCTTTATTTTCTTTTTACATATCGTTTCGACTCTTAATCGTCGAAAATGGAGACGCAAACAACCACCAGGGTGGAGTAATTATTTAAATTGTGTTAACTACCAGTGGACAGAGGATGGAGAAACGGTTAGAGAAAGAAATTGAGGGCTGTTCGTCTCTAAAATACGAAAAATAAAAGACTCTGACTCTTACATTATTCTTTTTTGGTACAGAAGATTCGCTCTTACAGCCATCGAATATGAATTACATCACGTATATGTATATATATTGTATATCCACATATATTCATGAATGAAAGGCAGAACTCCTAATTGCTTTTCACAGAGTCCGAGGCGATCGATCTCTCGGTAAGGTCATTAATATTCCCATGCAGACATGCCTCCGAAAAATCTTTCTCTCCGAGTTTATTCTATAAATATATATATAAATACGTCACTAGCTAACGTACATTATTTATGAATACAAGTTTCACTTTTGCTTTGAAATTCTGTAATTATCTCAAATATGTTGGATATACAATTGAAAATGAAACTTGAAATCTCTGCAGTCGAACTCTTATAATTGCTTCATTTCTGTGAAGCTTTGGTAAAAAAAAATTGCATGAAAAATATTATATCATATCGCTATTGGGAGTGTCTCTAAAATAACGAAACACTGGGTTCTCATTTTTGTCACTGTATCTTCGAAACACACTCGCGTGTAGATGGATATCGCTCAATACATACATTTTATTCTTTCCTCTCTCTATCTTTTCTCGAATTGTTCACCTAAAGTTTTTCACATGTTTTATCGCTTTCTCCGATGGAGAGCAGAACAACGGATCATCGAGTTGGAAAGAAATCTCATTCCTCGTTGTCACTCACTCCTGAAACCTTTCGCTGAATTATAGAAAATGCGATTATTTTCCGGTGTCTCAAAGTTTAGTAAGTCCATAGAAGCTCCTCTGGTTCGTAGTGGATAATCAAAAAACCATGTTAGATCCATTAAAATATAACCCACTCGTGAGTATCATAGCGTCAGTAGCATTAAAAGCTAATCTCCACAGATCAACAATGAATGGTTAGTAATTTCAAGATAATTCAATGTTTAACAGCATCTCTTGATGGTGTAACGTGGATGTGATAGAAATTATAGGCGAGTGCGATAATAGCCATCTCGTAAAGGTCTCTTGTTCCTTGTTACAGCTTTGCTTATACGGATTCGGAGTTGCTATTGATAATTACAAAATGTACTTTGGAAATGGAGCAAAGGGTGTCCGGAACGTTGCAAAATTTTTGAGCGGAAAGTTTTTTCATTCATTTCCCTGTTTCATCGTTGATGAGATATCCATTAAGGGATCGAGGGACGCGATCGACTGAGCGTTTCTAGGGAAAAGGGAAAGATAAATATTTAAAAATCCAGAAACTTCCGATTTTGTGAAGTGTCGCCTAAATGGTGGACACGGTTTTAGAGCCACCCTGTGAATTGTTTTTCCTCGGCTGTCGTGTATTTCTGTTCTACTCCACGAGGAGTTTAGTCTATGGCTTGTTTCCGGAGTTCCGTGGACGATGCTCACTTTGCCGCTTTTCCATCTCTATCTCTACCTCCCTCTCTTTTTATCCCCCTACACCCTCTCATCCTTTCCTATCCTCCTGGGAGGTTACTAGTATACCGAGCTTTCCACTTTGGTCTACGAGCAACTTTGGTTGCACTTGCCACTGTAGAATAAAGAGCATATATACTGGTCCCGCGTGTCTAACGTCGGAACCATATCCTTCCGTTACTTCCGGCCTCGACCTGGACTCTACGGATCCCTTTCTCTTCTTTTTCTTCTATCATCTTCGTCTCCTTCTTCCGCCACCCTCGTCGTTCTACACCCTCTGTGTGCTCGAAACTTCTCATCCACCTCTATTGTATATCTCTCGAGCGTATCTCCGACGGTTCACAAAGGTAAGATCCCTCTCCTTTGCTGTTTTACTCTCTTTCTCTCTTCCTCTACAATTTTTTTTTACTAAAGAACTCGAGATCCAGTCCAGCTTGTTCTGATTCCACTAATACTCTCAATAGCGCGACACATTACACGTTGTAAAGAAGTATTTGTCGTCACTCAGTCAAAGTCGCTGTGAGAATTCTCTCAACAATTCGACCATTTGTTCTTTTTTTTTTTCAATTGTGGATGGGTAAATTTTTTCAAGGATTTAATTTCATTCAATAGAAAAAGAATGAAAAAACATACACAAGATGAAACAAAAAATGCATCGCCCTTGCGCCTGGGAAATATTGCACATCTTCGGCATGTGCTGTAATTGTTGTTTTTCGATTTAATATTCAAAAGAGAGAAAAAAGCTGTATAACAGCAACAAGGCTTTTGCGACTTTTGCCTTTTTATTTCCAATTGTCAAAGAGACCAGCCGTGGAATATTTAGACAGGCTTTTGCCGTTTCGCGAGTATCGACAGTCCGAAAGCTCAGCGAGTCCGACGGCAACATGAATGACACGCTTAATAATAATCTACGTGTTTGCTCGTCGAGCGAGTAATGCTGGAAAGTGATGGGACAAATCGGATTTACCAAGGGCTAGAGAGAGCGTCGACAATGCCATCGTTTCCCAAGCGCTCTTCATTCCCATGGTGTGATAGCTTCCACTTCCATTCTGTGTTTCAGACACCCTCGTTTAAATATACCCAAATATATACGCTTCCTGTACGTAAAGGGTGTCCGTGTAGTTATGCCCAAAATTTGGTGCATGACGAAATTATACGAAATTTATAAGAAATAAGTCTTTCACAATTGGACGCTTTCCGATAGTTGGATCAACTATTAAAATTCAATTAATTAATGAATGACCACGACCTGCGGCGTGGATTAGAAATCTAGGGCGTGGTAAGCGCAGATCACAAGTTCCTGCGCCTATCAAAACACATGCAACAAACAGTAGTGGCTGTTTTATTAACCGTTCTTCATTTTCAATATCCCAACTAATTGGCTTCCGCGGAGTTATGATTCAACGAATAATAACGGTGCGCATCAGACAGAAATATGGTTACAGAATTTAAGGCTTCAGAATATCGTAATCTGCCTATCTTGTGAATCACTGCAGAAATATGACTTTTTGGATACCCAGTATATACTTTATATGTACAACAGTAATGCGATGCACTTCAAAACTGTGTATGCACATCGTATAGACCAACGTAATTACATTTTCCCGTTACGATCCTCTCTTCGTATACAGCAGGCTTTCGTCTATGTTCGTCATCGATATAACGTTTGAAATTCTCTACAGCTTGTGATGCACGCATCGGAAGAGAGATACCCCTTAATTGAGCAGCCTCCTCCAACATAAGAGCCTGGTTTAATTTCGAAATTTCGGCAATAATGCGTAAAATAAGCCAAAAGCATGCAAACATGAATAGATTTATGCAGAGTACAGTTTATCTATTTTATACTCGACACATTGGCTTTGTAAGTATCAATATTTAATCTTATTGAATTATTAAATGAATAATTCATATTCACCCCAACATTACGTCATTATAAACATTTTCAATAATAACTTGTTTGGATTTCGTGTTTTCTGTGAAAACAATTTCTTACGCGATCTCTTTAAAGCGAGAAGCATTGATGCCAAGATGGTAGAAGTATTTGCTTTGAAATTATATTCAACATGGAAGATCAAAGCATATTATTACGGAGAGAAGTCGAAGAGATGCCAAAAGCGTTTTCGGTCGTGCGACGTCTTCCAATAAAATCGGCATCAACGAACGAAAGCTCCAGAGTAAAATAGTATCCAAAGCTATGTAACTCGTAGGTGTAATAGTAGTAGTATATATGGGAACCTATCTACACTTGTAAAATCGTATTACGGGAGAAGCAAGCATCTCGCAGCTTCGTCTTGGGACGTCTTGCAAGTGACGTAACCAATATTTGATCACGAAACGTGTCAGCGAGTGGTGGCAAGTTTATCGTATTTGAGCATGGAGCTCGAACTTGCATTTGCGGTATACACACAAAACGTTACACGCTTCGGTAGAATTTTTGTCGAATTTTTTACATCGCCAAAGTACAAAAGTCTAGATAAAATCATGGAAAATCATCTGGAACGGAATATTATATTTTCAATATCAATTCTGTAAGATTTCGTAGTTTAAGGGCATGAAGAAGTAGACACGGTGAGAGACGAAAGAAATATGTAAACACGTCAATGATGATCGAATGACGTGTTGAGAAAAGTGCAAGAAATTTTCGGTCCATTGAAACACGTAACACATGTCGTTCCTTAATTTGATTTTTTTCTCTCTCCCTCTCTCTCTCTCTCTCTACACACTACGATCCCACCTTTTTTTTCTTATTATTATTTTTTCGTGTATTCAATACAGCGTGAAAATTTTCCGCTGGTGGATACTGTTTTGAATTCTCGTACGTGCTCTCTCGTGTCGAGGGGTCTCTTATCCACAAAGGAACTCTTTATCCGAAATCTTTCACGCGTGAAGATCGATCGACATCGATTGTCGCTGTACGTAGTTATATACACTTCTTTTCCTCGGAGCCCGCAGTCTTACCACTGCGGGACCTTAATAATGGAGGAAAAAACCGCTGGAAATCTACGTCTTCTAATACGTACGCACTTCTTACATGCTTCGATGGAACTTTGCCATCTGGACTATGGAGCGAGGCTTTTTGCCCTCATCAGTCCTTGTATTGTACGTATGTTTTGTCCCGTTTACAAATAGCATGGAGGGTTGAGCTTCTTACTGTAGCTATTTTACCGCAATAACTATCGCGATTACGTAGAAAACTGCTAAGATTTATTCCTTTATTCATAAATGGGCAATAAATAAATTAATGGCTAAAAATTTGCACGTAGTTTCACAAAACAATGGCCTGAACGTGTTCTCGATATTTAAGAAAATTCTTTCACATAATTCGTTGAAAATGTTCACTATAATGTCTTGAAAAGAATTATAATTAAGAAAATTTTGGTGGAATGCCCTTTGGGAAGATGGGGATCTGCTGGGATTTTGGAATTTCCGAATTCACGTGGAAGGAAACTTGGGTTTCTGACTGAACGAGATTCGATTTACATGCTATCTACAAGGGTGAAGCTAAAGCCACGGAGTGAAAGGAGCACTTAGGATCAGCTATGTCTATATATAGATACGCGATGCTCTGTGACCGATCCATTTTACGTACGAACGCTTTCGAAGCCTCGTGGACTTATTGAGCGCTGCTGGACTGTGTGCATATCTCGAGTTGGTACCTTCTCGGGCCCTGATGGGTCTAGATTTAAAATATACTGTATTTTTTGAAAAATTGTATGTACATTAATGATAACAATCAGTGGAAAGATCCTGCGTTACACGATTCACCGGCGGAAGAAGTGGATTTGATTTAAAATCTACGGAAGATTATTGTATCTCAAGAAACACGAGTCCGTCAGAACTTGACAAAAGGCTCTTAATTAAATTGCGCGGTGAATTTAACGCCAGATTTAGACTCTTAATGTTCCCGCGACGCTTACGGACCCTTTGCATATTCCTCATAAATTAGATTGAATATTAAATTGAATCGGTCAAAATATGAGAGCTTTGGCACGAAAGACTGGGTAAGAAAGCGATCACTTTGATTCATTAATTTTGTTCCAAATGAATAAATCATTTCCTCTAGCTTCGATGAACACATCAATTCGGCTGTTCCAAAAACAGCAATGAGCAGCGAGAAAATTATAATATTTTGAATTGTCATTAAATTTCTGTGACTTTGATCGCTCTTTACCGGAAGTGCTTATCGTAGGGCAAAGGGATTTATAAAGTGAGTGAATTGAAAAGGAAAGGAATGAAGGCAGTTAGAGTGTTCCATTAAAAGCAGCGGATAGTTTCAAGGATGTGGAAGAGCAAGGGAATGATGGAATACAAAGAGGAGGAAACTGCAAATAGAGTCGAAAACTAGGAAGAACGTGGAGTAAGAGAGACAGAAAGATGGAAATGGAAAGGGGGGTAAAAGAGAATACACCACCTGATTTTACGACGTCATGTAGCCCCGTCAAGCAAAGAGCACTCTCGGGCTTTTGGTTTTAACTAGTCATTAAACAAGAGACGAGACTTAAGCAACTTTTACCCCGTTCTCCGCCTCAGCACGAGATAATTAAAATCCCATGGTGAATCTGGTTGGACATGTATGTGTGTACTGTGTCGAAAGCACATTCTGGCGTTACATACTTTCGCGAAAATCTCACGAGACCAATGCGAACGATGCCAAATGAGGAATTAGTAAGGAGAAACGGAAAGAAAGAGAGAGAGAGAGAGAGAGAGAGAGAGAGAGAGAGAGAGAGAGAGA
>JACEOJ010005898.1:463479-495047 GCA_013761285.1 Campoletis sonorensis | reverse complement strand
GAGAGAGAGAGAGAGAGAGAGAGAGAGAGAGAGAGAGAGAGAGAGAGGAATTTCAAACGATGTAGTTAATTGCGCTATATGTTTCATCGACACATCGCGGACATGATTGGAGCGAGAATAGTTGCCCAAAAAATTTTCGTTAGAAACATTCATACTGTTGATTTTTTTTTCAGTTAAATTGCCTTTACGTATTATTTTTTTTTTATTTATTAATGTCTCAATTATTATGTACCTTATAATTGTAATGAAAATTCGGCATCTCTTGATTATCGTCATATTAATGAGGAACATAATAATGATGAAATAATTATCAGCGTAATTATAATAATATTTACAATACCTAATAGTGTATTATTTGAATCATGTTCCCAAAAAATACGTCTCAGCGATCACTTATTATGATATAATCATATTATAATTGATCATTATTGGTATTGTATTTTTTTCTTCTTCTTTTCATTTTGTTATAATTACTTGAAGTTTTTTCATTACTGTTATTCGTTAAATACGTTATGAGTCTTTTAATGCTTAATGGACTGTTTCTTTTGGTTCATGTTTCTCATCCTCGAGATTTTTCCTCCATTTTACACTCTTTTTATGTTATGTATTGCCACAAAGTCACTGTTGCATTCCAGGAGCAATTTCCGTTTAGGAAGTACGGAGCAAGGGATCGCGAGGCTTTCCGGGAGCAACGAACGACATGCAGCCACATACTCGACACACATAAAAGCATTGCATGTATCATCATAGTAAAATATTATATAGACACGACGTATATGCGGATTTCGTCGATTGATATGTCAAAGAGCGATTTTAAACTCACCGAAAACCACTCTAAATACTTGGGAATTCCCTCTTCCGACGTATCATGCTCACAGACAAATTTTCTAAATAATTTTCTAAATCTGGTTTTTCTCTACTGATTATTACATTTTTTTATACGTCAAAACAGTCAGTCTTTCTTGTCGAATAATTAAAGAATCCATTTCACAATACATTTAAAGTAAAAAAATTTGACGTGATTGGGAAATAAATTTCGACGAAGGATTAGCTTTACGAAAATTATATTTTCATTCAAGTAATTCAATCGAGATAAGAATTATTCTATTCTCAACGTTAAGAGCGAAAATGCTCTGCAATCATTTCTCTCGCCAGCATCAAGGAAAACTCTTATTTGAACTCGTTCAAAAGCTTCGGGAGGAGAAATGGGCAGACGTGAAGGGTAGTAGAACATAGAAAAACCTCGTACATACTGCATATATATATAGGGTACAAACAACATGTAATAGAAAGGGTTTTCGATGCTTCGACAGGCATGTGTGTTCGATTATGATCGAACAGATGTCGCACGAAATACTTCCACACTCCTTTATGTACCTCGGTTTTTTTCTCTTTCTGTACCTTCTATCCTCTTTTTATCATCGAGTTGCAACTCTCTGAAATGGGAAAGAACGTCAAAAAGCTTCTCCGCAACTTGTCGCATCAGCAGGAGTGACATACGAATGTATCTGTGTGGGGGGGGGGGGCGGGGGGGGGGGGGGTGTTTGTGAGAAAGTGTATCCACATATTTCTATATACACATCCAAAAAGTACGTTTCGAGTATATTTTTACGGATCTCAACGTCGTCCTCACCCTGCTTGTGCCCGAGAGCAATTTTCACATCGACTTTAGCTCGTGCCATCACTCGAAAACAGAATATACCATTTCCGGCTCAATATGTCGCGTTCCCCGAATTTTTCGATGCACCCAACCATGTTCCTTTGGAATCCTCTTCTTTAATTCCTTTTCATTTCTTTCTCTCGAATTGCAATGTGCAAATTTTCCAGCAAATATTGATTTCTCAGTCCTACACAAGCAATGCTTTCCGGCTTCAATTATGAAATACTTTGGCACGCTTTTAATCCTATTTTTGATTTTGATTTTCCGACGTTTTTATCCAAATAAATATGAACTCATGGATCAAATATTGATCTCAATTTTAGACGGGAACTCGCCAAGGCAGCACAAAAACTCCACATCTGTTAGAACTTTTTTGTTTCTTCAGAGCTACTCGCGAAGCCACTCTTAAACAACTCGACATTTAAACACGTCTATTCCTTTGACATATTCCATTATAAATATCAAAGTACTCATGTTGAATAAGACGCCAACAGTTCATATTTTGCTATTCAACTTTATGTCGAAAGCAGTGATTTAACTGGCCATGGAAAATTTCGGTAGGTATTTAATGTGTTTGGAGCAGAGATTCAAACGTAGATGTCATGCGAATATAAAAACATAAACTTTCGAGGAAAACCCATGCACTAATATGAAGTTTGAAGAGAAAAAAGAACAACGTCTGTAGAAAAGTTTCGGAGTTATACCGTGAAATGTGAATCTTTCGACTGTCTCCATATAAGAAGGCATGTCAAACTATGCAAACTTCGAATGAAAATATCTTAACTATATACGTTGCTGGAAGTTAAATAGAAAAAATCATAATTTCAATGATTTTCGAAACCCATAATGAAATAATGCTTCAAAATTCTCTAGAAACCAGTTCGGAATGGACTTGAATGTTCATTTAATATGTCAATAAATTAATTTGCAAAAATTGGATTCATTATGACTTTGAAAAGTCTATACAAATGAATCCACGGGTCAATTATTAATGGAATATGCAAGAAGACCATATGAATTAAAAGATTTGAAATATATACTCCACATATATTTACCACAGAGTTTCACTATTGTGGATTCTCCTATCGGTGTACGTTCCATGACGTTAATCCGATCATCGACATTGACAATATATATTTAGTAGAGCAGATATTGATCGACAAGAAGCAAAAGGTTATAACAGTCAAAGCTCAACGGATTAAATGACCCAGGCGAAGCGAGATTTTGCTTTTAGGAAGTACAATTATAACGTACAAGTTAAACATATATTATCTGTACATAGTAAGAGATTCTCTAGTACACCTATTATAGGCGCCCCCTAATACGAGCGTCATGCGGGATCCGACTTTGGTCACGTTCATGTATTTAGCGCGTTCTACAGTCTCGCGGTCTCGGACGCAACGCCGCTGACCGGAAATTCGCTGCGGCTTCATTGTGGTACTTCCCAACAGTTCTCCTACTCCAGTCATTCCCGCCCTGCCGCCCCATAATGAAATGAAAGCGTTACTCAGTATAAGCTCAATCCGTGTTTGTATCGTACGTGAACAGTAGACGTTTACACCGCTTTATACAGCGTGCATCAGAAGAGGAGCTCAAGCTTTATATTAGACCGAGCGAGAGAGAGAGAGAGTAAAAAAAAAGCTTTATAGCTATTTTTCTCCAACAAGCCAAATTGATGATATAGTAATGAAAAAAGTTTAAGGCAATTTAGTGCATCGGTGAAATTTGGCTCTAAAAGTGGGCGTGTTTGTTTAGTAGCCCATTTGCAGATGTTGGAATACTCACTGGATTGGTTATCATCTTGTCGTCGGCGACGATATAAATACTTAAGGCCTTTTCGCTTTAGAATCTCGCAATTGACTTATTCTGTAAATTTTTGATGCGAACTTTTAAATCAACGTGTATGTATACGTGTTAATATACTTATACTCATGTATGCGCAAATATATGGACATTTATGTGCACGAAAGCTCGGGCTTTGGTTCGCACCAGCAGCCATATAGTCCGGCAGCCGCGGTTAACAAATTGATATCAGGATATCACCAATTTCGCACGTGTCGGACTCCAACGCTCTTTCCACTCCCCCTCCCCCTCGTCGCGCCCATTCTCCATTCCATTATCCCTATCAGCTACGCTACGTAAATTCACTCAGTATGTATTATTTATTATACACGCTTGTTTCTAGCTGTGTGACACTCAAATACCCCGCGAATGAACTAGTCCCAACAAAATGTAATTATTATTCATCAGTACCGATGTTTATGCATGTACAACTATCATTTTACAAAGTTACATGCTACTAGGATACATGGACTCTCGAGCAGCTGATTACTAATGAGAATGCATAGAATATTACAATATTATAATTTATCGGGTTCTAGTGATTTCATTGGGCTAAATTAATAATTGATTTATAATTATCGCTAATATTACTGCAAAATAAATATCGTAGCTTCGTTATTAATATGAATGATGTAGACGCACTGACCACATTTTGTGGTTCATGCCATTGTGATATATATTAATAACAATTATGTACCAATTTACTTAAATTTAGTTCTTCGTGTACGAATAACACGAAACTTTTAAACCCGATGGTAAATCCAGTCCAAAATCAGTCGAAATTTTGTTCAATTTACGAACTCAGCAATCACTCAAATTCTCTTCATTTTTGAAATAACTCTAAATTTGTAATTGACTTTTCTAATTTATGAAATTTTTTTGAATTACCAGTAAATTGTTTAGATTGAGCGTAGAATAAATTTCCATTTTATTTATCTCTAAAGTTCCGTTAAAAACTTTGATTGGAATGTTATACATTAGCTTGCGAAGTTGTGTGTGAATCATGAGCTTCAATCCTGTTGAAGATTCATCGAAATCAATTCAATCGGTCTTGAGTGACGAGCTACCAAAGTTTTATTCCGGTACAGATTTATATGCAGATTTTTTTATTATTTTTACTTTTATTATTGACGTTTCTGTAGCGTAACGTGGGTATTTCAACGGATCACTCATTTACCGTATCTCCTTCCCATTCTCCCTCCGCGCTTACGAGCTTGGCTTGCCAATCTAAAAACTGCTCAACTCGGAGATAGGAACTGATGAAATAATTACAGCAGTACATTGAATTTCTTTTTTTTTCATCAATCAAAAACAAATCGATAACAAGAGAGTTTTTTATGCATAAAGAACGGGAACGTTGAAAATGCGTACTGAAACATTGCCACAGACAAAATAATGCGAGAGTGGCGAATAGCCAGACATGTGATCATTTTCTTTTTCCCCCTTCGTGCAAAGCGTTTGTCCTGCTCATATTTATAGAAACACTGAAGTGCGAAGATCGTTTCATCGTCTTCTCGCGTGCTTAAGTCCCGTTAACACAACTTTACGAGATAATACGATTCGCATGGGACGCACTGGACGAAAATTCGTCGAGATTTATTCAAAAGATTGATGGAGGACCCGGCTAAAATCGTGGTACATTGAACTCATATTATTTCATAGATAAAAACAATGAAAGTTCGTTCGCGTCATCACTTCGTTATTGATACGATTCTCAATTGAAGGAAAAAAGCCCGGCGAGTATAATATAAAAAAGATAAAAAGATACATTTTTTATAAAAATTTGTTAGATAAAAATGCCTGCAGAGTGAATAACGTGACCATGAAAGCAACTAAAATGATTATTTATACTTCAACGAAAAGAAAATACTCGAATTGATTGAAGTTCATTTCCAAACGAATTCCAAACGTATGTAGACGATCATTGACAAAAGATATTCTTGTAGATAGAAAAAGACAGAAGACTCAAGAGATCGTTTGCAGTAAAATCAAAAGAGTAAGAATAAGAACAAGAGAACTGGGCAAGGAAGCGATGAGGACAAAAAGAGAAAAATGATATAAGAATCCGCTAGTCCAGCTGTGTATTTGTCTGTGGCGGTCACGAAATATCCCATACATGTACATTGTACATTTCTTTTTTTTTCTCTCTCACACTCCTCTCTCCCTCTCTCTCTCTCTCTTTCTCGAATCAGCATCCCAAGTTTCGGCTCGTGACTCTTGTCGACGTATCGACTTCGTGAGCCGGCTCTTCGCATGTTGAAACGAGGAGACGACAAGACGTGAGGTCTATAGTCTCTTGTTGGGCTGCTGCTGCTTCGGCGATTTGAGACTAAATGCCTCGAATGTCCCGACAAAAGGGTGCGCTTATATATCTATGTGTATACAGAAGTGAAGACACGAGAGAGTCATTAAATCGGGCGAAGCGTGCATTCATCTCTTTTCTTGAATATGTATATAGTAAAGTCTGAAAGGATTGAGAGAAATCACGAGTGAGATTTGGCCATGTGCGCAATGCGGGACGTTCTGCGCCTTATACATGCTTTTCGGTGGCATCTCGCTCGCGACATAGAAATATTTCCATTCGCTTCGAATCCCTAAATATCATTTGCGCATTTGTATACAAGTATATGTGAAAGTGTGCGTGCGTCTAAGTACTTTGAATACATTTAAATGCACTCGTCGAAAATGAGAAAAAGAGGAAGAATGAGGATAAGGAGAAAAGGAGAGAGAAGAAGGTCTTGCACCTTTCGAGAGTTCTGCCCTCGAATTCACTCGAGTACTTCTCGCCTGGCGTTCTCGTGTGACGTCTATGTCCTCGAACCCGCCAAACTCGCATAAATAGCTTACGTATATGTATATGTATACTTATATACTTTTCTCACTTACTCTCTTTTTCTCTCTTTCTCTCTTCGAGTCTTACTTTTATTCTCATTCCTCAGATCTTTCTCTCTTCTTCTCGTTCAATATCTCGGTTCTCCTCCACCATCTTTCATTCTCAGACGTCTTGGCATCTCCCTGAATCACTTTCACATGTCATTTCGTTGTATATTTATAATTAACAGATTTTATACTCAGTACTAATTCATTTTTTTCTCAAATTTACATCCAATTTTCGTCATCGATATCATGATTACCTGAGATATTACATTATTATTTTATTTATTTATCGATTTATTGCTTATTGCTGTGTATATACACGGACTTTACACTCTTAAGAAAATACCCTATCACTTCACCCCACTTTTCCGTTTCTATTCCTGATCCTGTAAGATTTAGTCTATCGCATTTAGTTCGAGGGCCAAGGAGAACACTGCGGAATACCCGACCTAATTAGGCAACTACATTTTACTGAGTTTCAGTTGGTTTATCATCGTCGGAACCCCGCAAGCCAGTGCATGGCTAAGCGATCATCTAACCAAGTATTGACCTCACCCTAGGCTGCTTAACTTTGGTGATCGCTGAAGCGACACACTATCCACGCACCCATCACTGTTGATATTATTATCATCATTATTATTAATAATATTAATAAAATGATTGTCATAATAATAATATCAGTGGATTCGTGGGATAAAATAATTGTATATCGAGCTGCATGTATTTTAATATACAAATATAAAATGTATATTTAGAATATAAAGATATATGTGGACAAAGTAAAAGGCAGTGTATATACGCCTGAGAATCGGTTGTTATATGCATAACGACAAAAGTGTCGGGCGGGAAATATGACAACGAATTCTATACACGAGAGAGGATATATACGAATAAAAGGAGGAGAGAATGAGCTATTGATTGCGCTATTGTAGTGAAAAGAGGATGCATTCGTCGGCTCGAAGGACCGCGGGAATCGTGAACGAGCAGAGGAGAGAAATGACAGAAGAGAAAAAAAAAGGCGAACGCGAAACCAGTAAGGGTGTGAGAAGTGAGGGATGAAACAAGGAGAGGGGGAAGTACGAAGAGTCGTCGGATCGTTTTATTCGGTGAAGGGGGGTACGTGTAAATAGAGAGAAAAAAAATGTCCGGACAGAAACCGCCTGGCGAGTATGATCGATGGACGCGAACCGCTCAAATTCGTGCCGCCTGATAAATCTCGGTTTGGTGGATACTGCGGACGAGAGACTTCCGTTTCTCGTACGTGTACCGACGGACCTTAATCATGTTAAATCTATACAATACAATAGAAAAAAAATTAAACCTGAAAGTAAATAATAATACGAAAAAGAGGAAAAATGATATAAAAAAAGAAGAGGAAAGAATTGAAAAGAAAATTGTACGAAACTCATCGTCCCTCGAGTCTGAAATCTCGTCTCGTTCACGTCGATTTTTATCGCCAATACTCGCCATTTAAACTCTCATCCATAACGTACAGACGGGATGAATCGAAGATTGTATCCGGGAAAAAAAGAGAAGGGGGAGACAGATTTTGTTGCAGCTATAAAGTTGTGAGCTTCATTCTCGTGCAATATAATTCTCGAAGCCATGTGTCGTCTCGCCTTCTTACAGCCTCTCAGCTTCTCCGAGCGATGCGCGAGAGATTCTTGCCCTCGATTGCCACGAGAGATTCACAATGGGAAATAATCTCCCTACCCAGAACAGCTGTCATATCCGCATTTACGTGTGTACGAGCGAGAGAGAAAAACGACCCTGCGAGAAACGTGCGTATCAAGAAGAGAATTAAAAAATAAAAAATAAAAATGAATTTTTATGGAGTCTCTCAAGTAGACGAAGAAAAATATAATTTGCGATAATACGAAACAGAGGAAAAATAAGTGCTCGTGAGATTCAGATAAAACGGAATTGTCTATTAAATTATTCTTAAAGCGATTAATGCCATTTTTTTATGGCAGTTGAACTTTCTTTGTTTTTTTCATTGATTCCAAAACTTTAACAATTCCCTGTTCCTCGAGCATCTCTATTTTTTGTTGTTGAAAAGTCTTTTTTATGTCGGAGAACCACTCAAGTCAGTCTTTGCAAATTAAATCAAATTATCAGTGTGCACGGAGAGAAAATAGTGTCAAAAACTCTCGCAAAAACTACCGTGGCTTCATAGTCTCTGGTAGACACCTGGTTCTTTCGTCCCTGAGTGGGTCTCTACCAAAATTCAATTATCGGAAAAATCATGCGATATGTTATAAAATGTAAATGCAATGAATCCTGAAATATGTCCTATTACCAGAGAAATGTTTCATTGGAATTCCATTCGTTTATTGAATTTATTGGATAACCGAGATAATTACGAAGCCATTTGATCTTTGAAATTTTGTATGAATTTCAATCATTGATCGATGAATGAAATTCATTAAAAGAATTTCTTAATAATGATAAAAAAGTACGATTTAAAAACTCGAGAAGAATTGTTGCTTTTCCTTTGGAAATATACTCTTGTTTATTTCCGAATAATAATGTCATAATTGTTCGACAATTCTTTAAGAAATCGAAACTTTGTCTTCATTAATTCAATTCAATTTTCACACTGTAATTATCAATAGCAAGAGCATTTGAGATAACGCTATCAATTGCTCACTGAACGACGAAACATTAAGATAAGAAATGAAAGGGAGAGGAAGAGAACAATTGAAAATAAGTGAGTACTATTCGTGTACACTGTACATGTCTGTGAACACGATGGCTACATCGAATACATATACACCTAATAATATTTATATTCATAGAAGGCAGAGTTCCTCATGGAGCTAAGTGGCTTTTGACACGAACTCTCTCTCTGTACAACCACTTCGCAATACTGTCACCGTTGTTCACCTTCCTTGCCCCTTGGAAACTCTCTCGTCGCCCTATCAAACCCTAAGCCTGATTAAAGCTTTCGCGGGTTGATCGAAGTGAATATAAAACTCGATTTATTTTTGTTTTCTTACGAACGATAGAGTGAAGTTTGTATAATCCGTACAGAGATGTAAATGTTTCAAAGCATTATGCAACATAATTGTTATTAACAATAATATAATAATAGTGGACACTATTTATTGGTAATAAGTTAGAATACGCTTTTCCTGGATTTAAATCTACTTCCGTCCCTCAATTTTATTTTCTTACAAAATGTTCTATTTCCGCTAAAATGGAAAATAAGTGGAAGCGCGAGACGTGAAGTGGATAAAACTTTGTCGTGGGTGACTATTTGTCGGTGGCCGTTGGCCGAAGGTGATTCACTCAATTTCCCTATCGCCTGGCCGATCGGAACCGTTATATGGCTTCAGATGAGGGCGTTTAGAATCGTTATAGCACAATTTATCTTATGGTACAAGAATAAAATACAAAATTTTGCGAGGGACGTACTTTTCCGGATGAAGTCACGCGGACTTACAAGTTTTCGTGGGTGAGACCTGAGTTGATAGAAAAATGAGCATTTTTAGAGAACATTTCACTGGACTCAGGATATGAATGAAAATGAAAGTGTGATGAGAGATGTACTCGTACGAAACGATTGTTCGGTTGGTACGATCACAAGAAATTTTAAATTTTCATCGCTCGCAGGGCAGAAGAGCACGAGCCTTGACTCGCCTCGTCTTTTACTCTACATTTTTCTTCCTTTTCCTGTTCCCTTTATCTTTTTCTTGTTCCTCGTTTCTTCATTCTCTTCGCCTCATATTTTATTCTGCAATGGACTACATTCGGTATAACGACATTTTTATTCTTATATTTTCTCCATCACTGTCTGGCGGAGAAAAACTACGTGCTCCGGCCAGTATTCTAGTCAGCTAAAAAATGAATACGTTGCCTGAAAAGTTATCCCTAAGAACCACAGAATAGATCGTAGAGTTCTGAGAAAAAGGTCTATTGTCGTTGTTGTGATGTAAATTAATGAAGTTCTGATCGATGTCAAATGTGCATGACCTACCGGTACTCCATACACATATTCGAGAACGCACTAGCTCGCTAATTGAATCATATCTCATTAAAAGTGTATTTTGAAGACGAAAACAGTTTGAGACTTTTCTCTTCGAAATTTCACAGCCAAATGACTTTCTGAACCTGAGTGCAGCCTGTATGACTCCCCATAGATTTTTTTTGCAATAAAACGTATATCAATGGTTAACAAACAAAAGGGCGCAATTAACGTTTCATCATAACGTTTTAAATTGAAAATGTATGCCTCTCCGTTTGTTACCAGTTTATGTATCGAATGAACTCACGTGCATGTATGCTTGTATATAACAGAAGCGAGAGCTCTAGGTATCATATTTTACGATCTATTGTCATGTTAAGTAGTCGCGAATGGAACAACGTGATATTCATGCGTACGCAGATACACACATGCGCACATCAATACGTATCCGTAAATATGTGCATTATTTGGTATACGATGTGTGCAGACACATTTGCTACTTTCAAGTGTGTTGTTTGCCATTTTTTGACTTTCACGAAGCGCCTCTTGCGGTCTATCAACTATCGTTCATTGTTTTTTTTTCTTTTTTTTTCTGTCTACATTTTTTCATACTCTCCGGCGTATACTTTCTTTTCTCTCCCGACGGTCTTTAGTTATACGATACATTATAACAGGACTCTACCCTCGTTTCATAGTACGTATATTGTGGGATTAGATGAACGATAATAGATAATACATTATGTACACTTCAGTATTAAAGTGTCAGGTTCGTGTACAGATTTTATAATATAATGTTCTTTACACATTTCATGTAATTAAATTTCTTCATAGATGTGCTTGGCTTTTTGTACGTTTTTTTTTTGTTTGGTTCGAATAAACGTTACACAAATTCAAGAGCTGACGAGACATTTCTCGAGATGAATTAATTATCTTTGGTCGATTAATCTTCAATTGAATTATGACATCACTTGAGGCCCTTTTTTGAATCATTAAAGAACGAAATTACGTGAAAAATATAGACGACAAATGCGAGGAACTGCAGTAATTGGAGGTATTTGTTTCGTTTGGTTTTTTTGTTTTGTTTCTATTGAAGAATTAAGCTACAAACGACACCAAGGCAGCGTCATAATCACTGAAAAAAAGAAATAAACTGACGGAACTTTTTTTTTATCACACTGAAGGTTGTGCTGCCGCGGAAGGACGTTGATATTCACAAAAAAATCCCCCGTCCAATAATAATCGAGCCAGTCTCACCTTAGATTCTGGGGGGGGAGTCCTGTCAGGGTTGGAGATTTGGTTAAATCGTCGGATAACGAGTTCATTGTGGCAACACGACGTAAATCTCGTGAAAAAATGCAATATCGCGGTTGGTTCGGGCCCCTCATGCTCCTCATTCGAGTTTCATCTCGGATTTCTCACTCTCGCATCATTCGTTCTACATACATCTTCATACAGGGTGTATCTTGTAAAGAATTACAGGCTCGAATCTCCGAACAGCGGGATAAATATAGAAAAAGACTGCCATTAAAGTTTTTTCTTACGGTGAAACACGAAAATGTCCAATTTGACCTTCGCAATTTTAGCCAAAGCCACGTGATTAGGAACATGAATTAATCGAGGGTGCGAGCTTCAATTTTCAGTGCGTATTCTCGTAGCTTATTGCAAGAGCTTCTCAAAACACTGTAGTTGATGACTTGTTTTTTTTTTTTCATCAAAACCTTTTTTAGAGTCGTGCGAGAGTTAAATTTGTTATTTAATTAAATTAACATTTTTTATTCGGGCACCCTGTGTATATTTCAACTCCCCCTTTTTTATACTTGTATATAGTCTCATTTTACTCCTCCCCTCCTCATTCTAACACATCCTCTTCCTGATTCATTCTTTTTCGCCCCGATTTTCTCTCGTTTTATCCCCCAATCGCTGTTTCTCTGTCCCTCCTCGCTCAATCTCTCTCACTTACTCTCTTTCTCTCTCTCTCTCTCTCTCTCTCTATCTCTCTGCATGTGTGTGTGTCGATATAAATTGTGGGCGAACCATGGCGCCTACGTAATTTCGTTAGAGCCAAGAGGATGACACCGGTGATACTGAGACAGAAAAGTTGTGGGTGGCCGTGTACCAAAATCGTCGGTACGTCGGTGTTCCGACATCGCGACACGCGAGGACAACGCGGAAAATGCATTTTCTCTTCAGTATAATCGTTCTTTCTCTCTTACCCTTAATCTCAGCTGCTCGAATAAGGGACAACTTTCCAAACGCGATGTATAGCATGAGGGTAGAGAAAATCAGAGATTTTGAGAGCTACTTCTATCTAACCATAGAGAAAAAGAGACGTGCTATGGGCTAAGAGAGAAAGAGAGACGGAGAGAGAGAACTCCCATTGTGCTTCTCCATGTGAGGTCCCGGCGTTCGCGGACCTCCCGCTGTCTCTTCGCTATGAATCCAAACGCAAAAGGCCTTGGGAATTCATTTCTCAGATTATAAACTATAGATAGGTATATGTATATGAGTATGCCGAAGCTCTCCGTGTTTTGTACACATTATACAGGATGTCCCATACATCAAGATAGAGACTTGCAGACCGAGAATATCGTGTAATCGTGAAAATAACATTTCTTGGTCATTTCAGTTTCCTATTAATCGCGTTCAGGTGATATTAATCAATGAAGAAAATCCGAAGCGTTTAGTAGAAATGAATGTGTTGTATAAGCGTTGAAAGTCCTAACACACGGTATGTTGTTCGTTAAATATTCCAACGGGCTCGGCGAAATTGCGATCGAAAGAATTATCTTTTCAGAATTAAATTATCCGAGTTGCTGTTCTGTTTCGTGAATATTGGGTAGTACTGACGAGGCACTCTTGTACAATAAGTGTGGGATATTGCTAAGAACAAACGTCGTATGTATACAGTCGGCAAATGAATCCTAAAAAGCACTTCTTCTCATTTCTATGTCTACTTTTATCCTCTTCCGCGTCGGTCTCTTCTTAGTTCCGTCACGCTTATCCACGATGGTTTACGACTGTATCTAATGAACTCAATAAATCATGTTTTTTTTTTCATTAAAATGAATCTTAACCGAAAGTACGTATGAAAACAAAATGGCGTTTGACTAAAATGATTAAATCCATTAATCTCAGTCGAAGAGGTATGGACTCTCGACGTTTTTGTCGTAAGATTGTGCAAGATGGAACGATAAATTTCAATGGATAAGAGAATTCAAGCAGGATCTCAAGGCGGATTTGCTAGATATGGTGCGGCAGAGAGTTGATTTTTTGAAAAATATGTGGGAGCTAGTAACCGTGAATCGTTCCACGAAAGCTTGGACCAGATCCTCTCGCTTCATCGCCGATCACGGATTTTGTATTATATCTATTCGAGCGCGATTCGTCTTTGGTAAATACTTATATACACATACACATTTAAATATATACATACATAGAAAGTATATGACGTGACGGGTAAGAGGATTTGTGGCATGGACCACGAAGGATTTGCCATGCGATTTTCACACTGTTTGCTCGAGAATGGAGAGAATTTCGATACATAAATTGATCCTGGCTTCCTCTCGACACACCAGCATCCCTCTTCCTTGTCGTCGTTTATACGTGCGTATCGATATACCTTCGCCCCGCGTTTGTTTCTCTCTCTTTTTCTATCTCTCTACCAAAACCGAAATTCTACGTGTCCGTTAAACCACCGGTGAATATAACGGGAAGCGAGACTCTCTCGTGCACGAGTGGCTTGAAAAATCGAGGATTGTGTTGGTCCTCGACGCACAATCTGCCTCCCTGCTTTTTTTACCTTCTCTCTCTTTCTCTCTTTCGAGAACCTCCCTGAATTTTGTACCACCGCTCTCTTTGTGTTTGCTTCCGCGTTCCACTTTAATCAGGCTTTTTTTTCTACCGAATTTCATTCACCACTCGTTTTGGATGACCCCCTCAGGCGTCCCCGGATGGATTTGCAAATATGTGAAAACGACTGCGAGTTCTTTCATCTCAGTCCATACGCGAGAGCGAGAGAAAGAGAAAAAAAAGAGGTGGTGTGAATAGGAATTTCGCTCGAATCGCATACTTCATTTTCCTAGTCGAGTCACGAGTTTGCAACGAAATCCTTCATTTTTTTTGTTTTAATTCCCACTGTTTTTTTTTCTATTTTTTTTTTTTACTTTCTCTTTTCACTGTTTTCCATACCGTTACTAGTCGATTCTACTCCACTTTATCCAGATTTATTTTTTTCTCTCGCACCTGAAAACTTAATAAGGCAGAATCGTTTTGACTCCCGAATAAACTAAAAAATACCAGAGCTTCAATTGAACAAATTTCTAGCCCCGATTCTGCGACTGCGTAACATCATGATATAGAAAAAAAATAGAGATGGACATTTTTCCACCGTTCACTAATGAAAAATTTGCAATCAACAATTTTCTAGCAACTTTTGTTTTTTTCCAACGGAATAAATAATAAAAATTCGAACTTTCAAGAATCAGGCTTTTAGGATTATTTTTACCTGGTCCGCAGGAATATTACGAATTCCGTTTCACATTAAAATAGATGAAAATTGAGAAAGCTGGAAGACGCATTAACGAGAAATACCGTCGTCTTTTTCGATTAGTTATCTTGGATTAACGTAAAATATAAAGCTGTGTATGTGCGCGGTATAGTGAGGTCTTCCGCCTCTCGGACTTCTCTTCCATTTCGACCGAGGATTTGCTCATTGGATTTGATAAGCAATGAGACTGAGCGGCATAATAAAGTTTTGATGAAGTTAGAGTGAGAGAGAAGAGGAAAGAAGTGAAAATGGTGATGAAGCGAGACCGAGAATCGAGAGTGGAAAAAAAAAAGTTTTCAAGTAGAAATACTTTGTCTCGGAGATGAGCTCGTGATTACGTTCAGCCATTAGTCGTATTGGAAGTCTCGCGGTATTATTACTCAGTAGTTTATATTACAGTGAAACAACGATTAGTCTGCCGTGTAAAATAAAACGACCTGCTTTTATTAATGACCATGTTACATGCAGACATTTTCTGGCTACATCTAGAATTCAAGATGATGAAGCTGCCCGTTTTCCCACAGTTTCTCTCTTAGTATTTAAAAGCAGATCCAACTAGCTCCTCGAAATTATTCGGAATGCCTGGAAAGGCTCTGACTAATATCCCGTTGAAAACATACCATAAAATTAAAGGTTTATCAATGGGCATTACAGTCTAATGTCCATACCGATCTGAGTGTCTCGATTGGTATAATTAAGGAACTTATTTGGACTGAAGATTGAAGGATGAGAAAGTTAACTAATGTTTTTCAATGTGCATGTAGCTATTTATAAATGTGACGCTTCATTCCTTAAAAAATCACGAAGTGTTTGAAAAAAAAAATATTAAAAAAAATTTTGATGTCAAAACAAATTAGAAAATAAATTAGTGTCAAAGTAAAAAAAGACAAATAAAAAAAAGGAACTTTGAATTCGATTAACACGAAGACAACAGTGAATGGTTATTTATTTTGGTATCAAATGAAACACAAGTGAAAACCGCATCGGAAGTATTTAATAAAACCATAGATAAAACCGTAACCTTTTTTTCTTCATATTATTGGATGGAGTTAGGTTTTTTTCAAGGTACGAATCTATAAATCGGGAATAAAATAATCGATGGTACGATTATAGTCTGAGAGTTATTCGATCGTTGTCTACGTAAACGAAAGCCGGGTTTTTTTATGCAGACTCGAATTTCTTAGAGGTTTGCATCCCACATCTTGGAGGTGTATTTTGCGCGAGAAAAAAGCAGCGAGAGAAAACAGAGGAACTCGTAGTTGAGTATAGGAAATATAATCGTTTCCAGCATCGAGAAAGCAATCTCATAAATACTGAGCAAAGGGGTCCAGTGACTATAACTTTTCTTGGTCGCCAGCGAGAGACCGAGAGAGAGAGAGAGAGAAAGAGAGAGAGAGAGAGAGAGAGAGAATAATACATAAGAATATATACATGTGTATATGTGAACAAAGAAGGAGAGAAGATCAAAACTAAAGATGGTGTCTGCCAGCATCTTTATTTTTGGTTCTCTGTATACATAAAAAAAACCGAACACTTTTTTTTTACGCCCCAAATTTTCCCAAGCGTTCTCATAAAAGATTTATCATCACACGATAACGCTGCTCAGAATCTCTATAAATTCCATCGTGCCAGGGCACTGTAACGGAGATGCCACAGATTCTCTCACCCATCCTCGAAATCCTCGAAATTCGTGACGGACATTTTTTAAAAATTCTTTTCTTTCCGAGAAATTCGTACTATTATAAATAATAATAAAAATATATCTATAAATTCGTGAATGAATTATTATCGTGATAATGATTATTGGTAAATGATTAAATTTATACACAATAACTTGATCGAATAATGCGAGATATCGAGTTCAACAATGATATGAATTTACAAAAAGAAAGAAAGCGGTGTTGCAAAAGAATAATAATTCTTCGCCGTTCACTAGTGTTTGGAGGATTCCGACGTTGTCATGACTGTTGACGATGATCCCCCACAGGAAAGATAAATAGAAAGGGGAATTGAAGGATCGAGGGGTGTGTTTGTGAAGACAAGCAGTGGGCTTGGGGGTTTCGTGAACTTGGACGAGTCTCTGGCTCTCGAGGGTTGTTGCGTGTGACAAAATAGAGTCGGAAGTCAAAGTGCCGGGAAGAGGCACGTTGGCAATTACTACGAGTGCGAGGAATCTTCCCGCTCCTCTTCATTTCCCATCTTCGTTTGTTCTCATGATTCTTTTTAACCCTTTCTCACCTGATGATACACAACGACACCCCTGAACACAACGTATGCGTGCATGAGAAGAAAAAAAGCACTACCCATGAGATGAGGGATGGAGAACTTTCGAATGCGATATTAATGTAAATGGGGTGGATTTTTGTACAGGATGTTTCAAAAAAACATCTTTGGATTTTGAAAAAAGAAAAAAAAAACGAAAAAGTGCAATAATTTAAATCAAATACATCGAATTACCTGATTTTAATTACCACTTTTGGGACACCATGTACAAATATGTATCCCTGAACTGTAATATATTTGCTCTGAACAAACTATGAAGCTACTGTCTCAACGGGAGACTTTATTTTGCTCAAAGTGCTCGTTCGGCTGAGATCATCGAGGAAAGAGGATATTCAGACACGAGCCCAGCATGCAGCCACTGTTTCTACCCACAGCGAACATAATTTCCCTAAGCTTCAAATTTGAACGAGTCTCGTTCACGCATCTATTTATCATCAGACACTATCGATTATACCCTCCTTTTATATGCTGTTTGCATTACCGAGATTTAACGATGCGGGAAGCAAATCTATCGATATCATTAGAACTAATTCATTTGTTCGATTTTCGATCAAACGTCCGATGGAACCCTCAAAACGTTGTTCAATTTGATCTTTACCTTTATCGATGTGTAGCTTCGACGATCTTCCAAGTTGAACAGCTTCCGGGAGTCAGTATTTTGTTAGGTAACCGCTTCCTGACGATAATGCGCAACTGGGACTCACTAGAAGTGCAACGACCTCCTGTAAAAATCCGCAAACGTATACGGAGGAACACCAGAGTAAATAAATCTAACAAAAAATATTCATTTCATTGTAAAAGCAAGGGTTGAACCAGTCAAGCAAATAAATCGCATTTTTCAGCATCATAATTCGAAACGCGCGGTCTACTCAGCTATCTAAACATGCGACGTTGTATACTTTCTATGAAGAATATTAAACATTTTATGTACATTCTCGACCTCATAAAGGACTCATAAAGGAATGTTTGGAGCCACGAATGAATGGAGCCACGAATTGCGTTTAATTACAGCGCATATCCGCCAGTCCAACCTACGAATAAATAATGGAAAAGCATAGAATGCGAGATGAGGTGGCTGTGTGAAAAAAGAAACTGGATTTAAACTGATGCCATTTCTATTTCATTTCAATCGCAAAAGAAAAGTGAGAGCATAAAAAGGACGGAATTGGACCGCTTGTCTCTGATCTCTTCCTCTGTTTTTCGTTTCTCTAACCATTTGTTTTTCTCACTTCCGGAGTTTCCTATCCTTTTCCGCCCTCTCGATTTTCTCGCACTTCATTCTCGTTGCTTCCTTTTTATTTTTCCTCTTTTGCATATTTTGCGACTGTTATATTGCAGCTATTGAATATTGATAGACCAGAACGTAGCTCTTTCGTGATGACTTAATTCCCAAGGATTTATCGCGAGGTACCAAGCTCTCGGTCCTCAACTTTCATGAGTTCTCCTTTCAATTTATTTTTCCTTCTTATTCTCACAATTTCTATTCACGAACTTATTATACTCCGTACCGTTCCACGGATTCGAATTCATTTCTATCATTTTATCATTTTCAATCGATCTAGATTCCGCGAATAGTCGCCGTACTTTCTCAATTTTTGAAAATTGATCGTTCAATTTCATGCTGTTAATCGACAGATCATTAACACTTGTGATGAAATTAACGACGAGAAATTTTCCATGGCAACTTCAAGAGAAACTTCTGCTCTCATTAGTTTCCGACTCATATTATAACGTTAGGTACATCATTTTATGTTGGCATGTATTTCATGTGCCTGCAATTAATGACATCAACTTCACGGTATATTTGCATTGAAATAAAAACGTTGAAAAAGCGTTTAATCGAATTTATCGATAAATACGCATTTTAAAACTACGTTCCTACAAAGACTAATAACAACATTTATTTATTCAAATTCACAAATAATAATTACTTCGCGCATCATTAATTTGACCCAGTAATCGTGACCTGATTGAAGCCGCAATTATGTGCGGGAATATATTTCAAAGGATTCCGATTCCGACTTGATTTTCATCAAGCCAATCATGTTGATTACGATAAATTTGCTCTGGAACGCCCGAGGTTTTCTTTGTCGATAATTCAGAGCGAGACGAAAACGTGGCCAGACAGACATATTACGTGTAATTGAGTCGTTATATGGTTGGTATAGACACCAAATCGAACAAAAATATCGCAAATACTAAGCAAAAGAGATAAAGAGAAAGCTAGAAAAATATATGCTACCGTGAATTTGCTGGGAGATGTTATTATGTGCTTCTCGAATCACAAATAACGCACCGCGATCTATAAAGCACACTGCGGTGCACTCATGTATAAATAGGGTGTCTCAAAAGTGAGGTTCAGGTTTTAAAACAATATTCAATTTTCTCGCTCGACGGCTAACGGGCTGATATTTATTAATTAATGACGATCAATAGCGATACAAAATAGACTGGTATCGCGGGTATTGAGCATCAGCGAATAAATATACGCTTCCTTCTAGTGACGCATTAAAATCAGGACGAAAAGAAGATAATAATGCATTATAATTGAATTATATAACATTACCTAAATGCTCCAAAGAAGAAAAAAATGTCTCTTTGGCTTCGAGAATTTCACAATTACTTTCCAACTTCGGAATAACTTTTGAGACACTCTTTTTGTATACAAATGAATATCTGTCAAAGTGGCAAGCCAGAGGAATCGAGGAAGATTATTGTGCCAGCTCAGTCGTTATCCCTGGCTCGGACGATCGCGTGGTACACTCGCGATGCTCTCGGCGAAGTTTATGTGCATCCATGCTCCAGGCGCTTTGAGCATCCACTCTGGTAATATACTCGGTGGTATTACTACGACCATCCTCTCTATTTGGTACACACACGTACACACAAAACATAGGCTTATAAATGATACATATGGGCACGTTCAAAGCCAAATCTTTAAATAGATCTCCATCATTTTGGTCTCAAATATCCATTAAAAAAAACATTTTTACGTAAACATTCTAGGATTTCATATGAAACGAAACGATATCAACGACATAAAAGTATAAATTTAAACATCTTCGATTCAATTGAATCACTGAAAGGAATCAATAATCGATTTTCAATTCGTCTGCTTATTTTTGGCAGCGTGCTTTAGACGTTTGAACTCTGTTCACGAGGTGAAAACGACAATGAAAAAGAAAATCATACGCCTCTGTGGTCCTTACCAATAAAAATACAGCTTCAAAAATTCCGTTTAATTTATTCCACAGTTGTTTCATCGTAGAATTGTTCAACCTAAGTCTTCAAGTAGGTTCGAAAAAATGCTTCTCAGTAGAATATGGTCGCTGAGGCATTAAATCTCCTGTGTAAAGATCTATAACCATGGAGGAATATTAGCAGGGTGTATATGATTGGAAAAGTAGGTGCACGATTACGCATTAGGGTCTGCGAAGGTATCTAAATCTCGCTTGAAACTACCGGGCGTGACCGTTGTGTGCCGCGCGCTTTTGCCCTAAGGTAACGATACGTGAGGTCCTCTCTTCGTCGTGCAAATCTCATCCTGCACATACCCCATATATAATCCCTATATATACATATAATCGCGTATATAATGTGTATATTATTAAATTACTGATGCATTTGCAGCTTTGATCGTGCAACTATACCAAGTTCTCGGACCATAACTCTTCGCGGTTACGTTCAATCGAATAGTATTGAAAAACAAATTTTTCATTTTGATTTCACGTCATTTTACATTTTATCGTTTGTATATTATTAATCATTGTTACTGAGTTTTATTCGCGATTAAAACATACGTTAATTTTTGTTTACATTTTCTCATCGATCCTTCGGAAATTGTAATAGATTCCTTCACGAAGACGGATGGAATTTTAATAACGAAAAAGAAAAAAAACACATAAAGAGATAAAAAACTGCTACGAAAATTGGCAATTTGTCTGGCCCTATGTATTCATCGCTTACACAAAAAGCGTGCCTGCGATTAAAGATAAATATGACGGCTCGTTGCACCTGGATCACGATTCTTGAACGGTGCGTATCTGCATACAAATTTACTGTGCACGTCGAAAGGAGAAGAGGCCGTGAGCGAAAGTTGCGATCTTGGGTGCAGAGACGATAAAATTGAGTTGTAAGACGGTGGCATTGGGTAGGAAAGGCAAAAGGGCTTAGGAGGAGACAGAAAATGGTCTCACAGTATCGTCTACGGTTTGGCAGACGTCGCGAAGGGCCCATCACAATTTTCACATCAAAGAATCCTCCTGTGGATCCTTTGATGTCGTCGTCTTCGTCCTTGACTTGACTTCCGTGGTCCACGGAATTTTACTTGAACGGGATCAAAGCTTTCTCGGATCTCATGTGTGCACTACTTGCAGCCTCATGCAGGAATCTCTCCTTTTTCTCTAACCTAAGATGTACACACTTTATTCGACTTTGGTGAGGATTGTCCTGGTAACATTTCTTCAGCAAGTCTTCTCCCTATCTTCTGCCTTTTTTTTTCTAAGCTTTTTTCTACTGACATGTATGTATATATATTTATTTGTATCCAAGGATATACGTTGTTGGGTACATTGGTTTTTCTCCAGAACTTTCGAGTCATCCGCCCTTTCTAGCATTTCAATAAACCATCGATTGCGTGGTTTAATTACTATAAACGGTGAAAGAAACGTCTGCTGAACCTTCATTTCTGTTTTTTCGCACAAGACCCAATCGAAAGTAAAAAAATCGTAAAAAATCTTAATCTAGTTTGAGACTTCTTCGTCAATCTGTTTCTCCGTCAGGGCCGTTTGAAAAAAGACTTGGCCAGAGCCGTCATATTGAAGTATATAAAAAAGTGCGACGGGGCTCGCACTGCATGACTTTTTCTTTTCAAATACTTGTTTCTTTTGACACTTGAAGTCGAGCCGCTACCGCGTCTCTTGATACATCCGCATGTATATCAATAACCATCAAAAACACGGAAATATTGCTCTCCTTGTGATACAATCCGGTTTACTATTTTCACACGCATCGCAATTTTTTATGCACACTTACGATATTATAAATACGTGTATTTTCACATTATTCTATCCAACGAAGAAAGATCGAGTACGACTCGAAACCAAATTACTTTCGCTACAATCCGCTGCGATTCAATATGATTTTTTTTTTTACCACACATCAAAAGGATTGAGGATATATTTTTTTAGAAGATCATAAAACAAGTTGCATTTTGCGAACGATTTTTTTTTTCGCATCACCTGTCATCGGAAGGATGTTGTCAGCTGAGGAGAAAATATTCTCCGGCAATTATATAATAATAAATGCAAAGGAGTTAATTTAAATACAGTATAATCGACGATGAAAAAAAAAATACATGAGTTCATGCATTTACCAAACGTAACTATACGTTTTAAGATATAAGAGTATTTCGAAAAAGAGCCATTTTTCAAAAGAATCCCAAGAAAAATCGGAAGAAATTTGACATATTTGGAGCTAGAGATCGCAATTGAAATTTCCATCTTGAAATTGAGTTTTCACAACTTCAGTGTCGTCCTCGGCACCCAATAATCTGATTTACCCTCTTTACTTTTCTTCATTTGTCGTAAAAACAAACGAATACGTATTCATCACATGTGGACGCTCAATAAGAGCCTCATGTCCGAGAGAAAATCTCCGGAATGTTTAGTTTGGCAGAGAGTTGAGATCGTTTGCTCGTTCGAATCTTCATACGTTGGTACACACTTTCTCGAGAGTTATTCGAGCAAGCCAGTGTTCTTGTCTAGTTTAGCCAAAAGTAAAAACAAGCGTTCGTCATCGTGAACTGTTTCTCTCTTCTTCCTTCTCTCTCGGCGTTGATTTATTTCTCTCGTTTTATGTGAAACTTCAGTGCGAGAAATACAACTGTGTTCAAGGCGTCTTAGTCCCGTCGTTATTCGTGAGTCAACGTGAAAATTCATGCCATCGTGTCATGGTCGAGAAATACACCCACGTAAATTCATATTTTCTCATGTCCTCTGGACCGTGTTCTCTAAAGTCGAATTTCTTAATATTTCTCTCTTTTTTTTTGTGGAGTCCGAGATCGCATGAGCTTATGTGACAGAAGTCGGGTCTCATACTTTGAGGAGGCGAAATATGACGTGAGTAGAATGAGAGAGAAAGATAGAAAACAAAATACAGAAAACATAGATATGCGGGTGGGAATGGCAGTTAAAAGACGGACTCCTCGTATTTGGTACTTGAGTGTCAAGAGGCTGCGAAGGAGCACATTCCCTTCAGTTTCTTTATTCTTATCCGCTCTCTCCCTCTTTTTCTCTTTTTACATCTTTCCGTCCTCTTGTCATAAATACGTTCGCTGAACATAAATCCTTCGACGATTCGACCGAACCAATTTCCCTTTCCTCCTTAGACTCCCAACGACTATAACGTACAGTCACATACACAAATGATATTCCCTTTCACGAATCGAGTTCGTTCTCTTCTACACCACACGTATACAAGGTGTCCCTAAAGTCAAATTCCAAAAGTTGCAGAGTTAAAAGATCGCAGGATTCTGAGAAGAAAAGTCCTCGATCTTTTTTCTGTCCGATGCATCGTTAATGAGATATTTGCTTCATTAGTATTTGGAGTGAGGAGCAGCATTTAGCTCGCGTGCTTTTAAGCATGAGGGTTAAGCTCGCGGTGACACTGCCCTACCCACGACATTCCCCCTTCCTACTGGCAGTGTACGGATTGGTCTTGAGTAGTTGATAAATAGATCACATCAACGTTGCGTCAGAGAGATAAATTGGAGAGAAGTTTTGAAGAAGAAACCGGATGTAAAATGCGGTTTTCGGGACAACCTGTATGCATACACTCCAGCATTTTTTTATGTCTTTTTCTGCCGTTTTCTCATTGCTGACGGCTTTACTTTACCGCACCGGAGTCGCAAGAGAGCAAAAGCGCAAGCACCTCTCCGTATACCCAACGGAGCACCAGCTCGTATTAACGACACTCGGGCCTCCCCCATCAAACAAGTCGACGACGACGACGACGACAACGAAGTCGTCGACTTCTCTCATTGTCGTTCCTTACCGACATGACTTGTGTTCAACGGCGCTCGTAGAAGAAAAGTGATCCAGTTCTTCAGAAAGCAACGAAAAATGAATTTACCCGGTTTAATAAAATTTTATTATTATCGTTTTTTACGTTAACTCTAGAATTCATTAATAAAACTATTGTTGATATCTGGGTTTTTCTTTTTTTAATCGTACAGATGTAATCTAGGTTCGAGTGAGGTTTTATGGAGGATCGGGTCACTTCGAAGTCTCCGATATTTTCATAAATTTGATACAATTCAAAACAAAGTGTGGGGAGAATTTCCAAAAAGAATTTATTCTCAATAGCAGATTTCGTTGCTCGAGCCCGTGAAAACCATGAAAATTGCGAGCTTGTCTTCAATGTTAATTTTTCCTGGGTCTCGGAAACCTATTAGTCCGAATAGAAGAAAAACACATACGTGTAATAAAGAAAAAAAAAATCGTCGTTAAAAACCGGAAGCCTCTCGACGCGCGTCGTTCTTCTCCCCTTAAGGCTGTCAGCTTGCTGGCACGATCGTATTTCTGTCTCTCCTTAATACCACGCTCTGTGACGGTTGGTGGGTACCGCGGGACCACCGAGTGTATGTCTTCAGTGTCCCCTAAGTGCACGTTCCGGTCCACTTGTAATCGCTGTTCTCCAACCGGTCCTGATGCAAGGAGCCCGGCTTTCTGACTCTTTCCTGTCTCCCTCTCTTTCTTCTGGTTCCTGCGATCTCTCGAAAAATCGTTTTATTGCTCCCTCGTATACGTACGTGTCTTTCATCGTTGTGGCAAATTGGACAAATTGGTACGCCAAGAAACATTCTCACTATTTCTTTTTTCCTGACGGACGTTACCTGCCGAATCCTACATTTTAACAGTAAAGTTTTTCGAATGCAATTTTCAGGCTAAACTAGTTTCTCCTAATCTCTTTCTCAAACAATCTAATTTTACCTACGAAAACCAGCACAACTCTGAATTGGGTCAGCCTCGTAATTGATCCACGAGGTTTGCAAGGAAATGAATGAAAGAGATTTTTTTTTCGCTTATAGCTCAGTCCTTAAACCGTTCACCGTCACATCGTTTAGTTTTCATCCGATTTAAAGAATTGTGGGCACCGCGTGTCTTCCCTTTTTTCTCTCCACAATTCCGTGACCTATTTCTCCGATAATATGAATCTTTCCAAGACAAAAAGTCATCCTATGTGGTGACTTTTGGGGCACCCTCTATAGATATTTATATTTTAGCGCGCACGAGTGCCTCGTCGAGAATCCTCGAGCTAGCGATATTTACAACGAGTCTCCGTGGACACACCCGTCCATGTGCCGATGCATCCTCTCTATCCTGGCACCGATTCCACCACGTTCCGTGTCCAGGGGCCAAACTAGCAGCAGCAGACTTTAACCGACGTGATCGATAGCTTCGGTTATTGACAAACGACCGGTCTAAATGTACCACCAATCCACTTCTCCCATATTTCCATTCTTGTTTTCCCACTGTGTGTTTTCTTTCTTTCTTTCGTACCTTTCGCTCATAACGGTAATTAAATTGATCGATATAAGTTTGATGATTATATTGGATTATTTGCTTCCTGTTTGTATATTTACGAAGCAACGGAAAACCGTAATTATTACGATGATTAACATTTAAAATTGTGATTAGATTGATGACAGTATAAAAGGAGCAATGGAAGACAAAATTAAATATCAAATCCGTAGATTAATTTATAATAACGAGAAAAAAAAAACTAGAGGAAGTTAAGGAAAGTTTGAAAGAAAAAAAATAATGCAGCAACCGACAGCTTTGTGCGTTGATCACAGTAATTGATAATTTGTAGCTCGTAATTGATAATTATTGGTCAATCAAGTATAGATAGGTCACTGTCCATTGGCTACCGTGTTCTCTTATGTGCTTCAATTTATGCACTGTATCTATCAATATTTATGTATATATGAACGAGGTAAATGCGAGTGAACGATCGAGCTGCCATCCGGTAGCAACATACAAGGCAGCAATTATGGATAATGAAGCGCGATCTCGGTGTATACATACGATCGTCATGAACGAGAGAATGCACAGCTCGCGTCATCAACGTCGGGGCGATAGCAAGTTGGAATGAGAGTGAGGGTAACGGTCGAGGGCATTCGGGGGATGAGATTCGATGACGTGGGGAGTAAACCAAAATACTGTGATTGAAGAATGATGAGGGGGATGATCGATTGACAAAATAGTCCGTGCGATACCAACATAAGGTAGCTTTCAATTTGCTCAATAAATAATTAATCATACGAATTGAAAAGTGCAGAGAAATGTCTGGATTGATGTATTTAAATCGGATCACAATTCCGATACATTTTTTTGATTACTGTTTTGTCTTCTACTGATTGGATTTATTGGTCGAATAGAAACTTTGATCGAGTGTGTAACAATTTCTTGTGATTGTGGAAAAATGACGGAATTCCAAACATTTCTAATGGATTAAACTAAAAATGAACTAAAAATGACAGAATTCCAAACATTTCTAAATTTCTGATGACTGTAAATTGTGCGTCATTGTCTAACTGATCATTTGCTTAACCTCCTTAAACCGTCAGCGGGCAAATCATTCAACTGAGACAACCTCGATCGTCGTACAGGATCGTAGGATATTTTTCAAGCAAAAACCAGTTTCTTCCATGCCCCATCGAGCGAATTATATGCACGGACGAGGAAAAATGGAAGCATGTGATTTTGACGTTAATCGATCGACCCTGACATTACAACCGATCGTGCCCCGTTTCTCGTGTTAATCCTCGACGTCCCCTTATCTGCTGCACACCAACGCGATTTTATCAGTCACCTTAACCGCTCACGATATTGCGAGAGGTGACACCACCCTCTATTCATATTTTTTTACTGCTTAAACCGCATACTCTTTCAATATTATCTTTGCACTTTGGACACCATGTACATGTTAATAATAAAGTTCCAATGAAACTTATTTAAATTATAATCACTCAGTGTAGAGAGAATGGTTCTGTTTTTAAAAAATGTCGCGATTAATATCCTTTTTTCCAAATAGTTCACTCTATTGGATGAATGTAAACCTTTGTACTTCGATCCTTGACAATTTGTCCATGAAGTCGCAAAGTACGTTTTCGCAATGCTGGAGTTTCGAAGGAACAGTGTTTACTCCGACGTAAAAAGGTCTCTGACTTTAGTCCATGTTCCACCAAGAATCCTGTTGAAAGAAAGATTGAAAAAAAAAAACGACGTCGATGTGTTCTCATCTCTCGTCTCTGCAGCCCAGCTCGTATCTACCATTCGAGAGACAACATCGATTAACGCAGGCAACGTCCGTCAATCTTTTCTCTCTCTGTCTCTTTCTTTCTGTCTTTCTTGCTCATTGAATGGGGTTTGGTTAGCTGCAGTCTTGGTACGTGTGGGTCGACATCATCACATATAGCCAATATATATTGATGGTGTGGCGACGCCGAGCACGAGACAACGCTGTGCCTCATTGATTCCTGAAGGAGATAGTAGCTCTGGCAATGAACCAGAGAGAAAGAAAGAGCGAGAGAAGAATCCACCCTGTAGAATCTGACCAGGGATACAACGATCACTTCCTTTGGGTCCTGAATAGAATCAGTGAAGGAGAATATTAAGATAAGCCTCCATGTTCGTACGAACCCCACTTTCTCCCACTCTCTCTCTTTTTCTTTTTCACTCCACTGATCTTTCCCTAATTCTTTTCCTACTTTTTCGTCTACTCGCTCTTACTTTGGTGTGTGAATGAGTACAACTTTGTCTCGAAAACCTCTACACCGGTGCTGCAAAGTTCGTCGTCGTTCTGTTTTCGAAGCTACACTTATTCGATTCAGCTCATATACTTTTTTCCTTTTCATCTCTTCTTATTGCTCGTTCTCCTCGGTTTTGTCCTCTCGATAATCTCATTTCGCGCTCACGTCTTGCTTGGCCACTTTTCCTCTGCTTTCTTGTAAACTTCCTTTTCTCTCTCTGATCTGTTGCTTATTTGTCAGAAATCGGACGACCAGCTGGACGGTATCGTCTTTTTGGCTCCATCCAATCTCTGCATTTTTTACTTTTCCTTCTAACTTTCCATCAAGAATTCAAATTAAAAAAAAACACTTTCGTAGTATTTACGATCCATCCTCTATAATTTAATTACCGAGCATCAATAAATAACATCGCTGAAAGAAAATATTGAATATTTTCTCCTCTCATTTCGATCTCATGTTCAGACCTCAGCTCCAAGTTTTTGTCTCCGGATTTCGCGGGCTTCTTGCCCTGTCCCTTAGTCCAACAATTTCCCTTCGGATCAACAGCATCCAACTAACCCCCCTTTGCACTCTCTCTCGTCCAAGTGTCGTTGACTCTTCTTTGTGTCTTCGTCACGGAACTGGGTTGCTTATCTCCCCGTGACTACACAACCAACTTCGACGACTACAAAATATACCACCGAAGCATCGCGTCACGACAAAACTCCATATACATACACACTAAAACCTAATAATAGACTTGGCCAGGTTCTCTGACCGTAGTCGGTGATCGAGGCCTCACATCTTCCTTCCATCATTCCCCTGTGTTTTATCCACTTTTTCTTCCGACTTATCTTTCTCGCGTCAACATTCTCACCTGTACCATTCGTATTTTGTGACTATTTTTATCCCACATTTGTTTAAAATCAAACCTGTTTCACTTATTTTTTCGAATATAAATTAATTCTATTATTTTTCATCAAATTCGACGAAAAAGTTTATTCATCAGGTATTCGTCGTTTTAAAGTTTTGTTACAGGGAATTTCTATATATCGATCGACCAATGAATATAAATTGGTTGGCTTAGAGAGATTGAATGTTGTAAAAAAGTATTGGCAAGATTGTAGTTGGTTTACGGCGCGAATATGATGAAACAATGAGACAAAGAGAGAGGAAAAGATATAATCAAACGACCAAACGATCCGGCCCATTAACTAATTAATCTTCGTTAAGAGTATTGCACGAATTAGTATTACCTCGACCCTGTACGTTCCGCCCTCTTTTTATATCTCTTCTTCTCGTTTATCTCGCAATCTTTTATTTTCTTTATCTTTCGTATTCTCCGTTCGCTTCTTCCTCTTTCCTTCGTTTCCTGTCACAGAAATTGCATCTGTTGTTTTTTTTCAGAGCTTTCTCAATGCCGCTATCGGATAATTTTTTTACGTGTTTTTTTTTCTCGTCCTTTTTCTCTTTGTCTTTTTCGCCTCGTAGTTTTTCGCCCGATGCCGCACCCGTCACCGCGAAAAAGTCGACGGAATTCGTTTTTCGCCATCCACCGCTTAGTTTAACTTGTCCTACCCGCCCCTCCAGCCCTATCCTTCATTCCTTCTTTCTTTCCCTAGTTTTTCACGCTTCCTTTTTTCTTTCATTTCTTTGCCCTCGTTTTTTGCCCGAAGTTCACACCCTCTTTCTTTTTTCCTTTATCGTTTTGCACCTTACTTTCGAAGTGGACGTGCCTGCACGTCTTCAGCGCGCCATATGTTGGCCAAACTTGCACCTCCTCGAGAAAGCTTCGCCAACTATTGGCGTATCAGCTCTCTCATGAAGTCATCCCACGAATTGTATCGGACCTTTATAAACGAAAGGACTTAACTCACCTGATTCAATGCACGATAAACTTTAACACCTTGCGCCTTTATGTTTCATTCTCTATCGATATGATTCACAACTAGAAAAAGTAAGAGAGCTCGAGTGAGACAAAAGTATCGTGAAAACGACGTGGAAAACCAAAAGGCTGACGAATGCTCAACACGTGAGCCAATATCACAAAATATTTTCAATTCTCATGATACCAAACTTTTGCAAATGCAATCTTCAATATTATTCTCAAATTTTTTCTTGCCTACACAGCTGTGAAATACACAAATGTTACACCTTCACCGACATGTTTCATTGGTTGACATTTGCAATTGAACAATGCGTTTAATGTTTATGGAGGACAAAATGTACATCTTTAAAAGTCTCTTCAAACAATCGATCTCTTTTGTTATTTTAATCATTTTTTTTTACCTAAAAAACATGAACTCCTGGACAACCACTTTTTGTGGGATTACAATTAGGAATAAGATATTCAAATTTGATAGTTTCTCACTAAGATTTAGGAATATAAAGCAGATCAAATTTGTCGGCTGGTTATGTGACATGAGGAAAGGGAGAGCGATAGATGCTAGACACGTCAGCCAATGTATCGGTGAACGAGAGATTTACAGCCGCCAATTTGAATCGGGCACGAGAACTGAATTGATTCAGAAATTCAGACATTAAATTAAAAAATTAGAAAAATGATGCACTTCCATTAGCGTTTAATACGGTTATAGTGATTAATTAAATTTGTATAAAAGTAATATTTATACAGTTTATCGAAAAATTCATATAATTGCATGAAAATGAAGTGAACATTTATTGATTTGGAAGGAATGTAATAAAACTTCTTGACTGGGTCAAAATAAAATAGGGCGAATTTGCTAATAAATGAGAATACGATCTCGGAGTAAAAGAGACAGTCCGGGCAATGGTAGCAATAGATTCAAATAGCAATTGAAATAACCTAAGTAGATAAATTTAGAAGAAAAATAATTCTGCCAAGCTTATTGGTAAACACGAGTTCTTAGGAAAATGATCAATGGAGCGCAAAAGGAATGAAAATTCGTCGAAGGAGCAAGAAAGGTGGTTAATGGAACTGGGTGAAAAAGATGTGAAGGTCTTTCCAGAAGCTTTCATCGTTGAATTTTCTCTCTTTCTATCAGCCGTTGAAATGGCCAGTCGTACGCTTGTTTAAGGCAACTTTCCTCGTTATTTCCGTCATTCGCGACAAGTGCACTTTCCGTTCCCGAAGTCGAGTGTCGCGTGGTTATTCTATATATAGATAAATTTCCCAACGGGGGGCCATTTGACGAAATCTCGAAGTCTGCTGCACGACGACGATGGGGAGGTTGTGAAACGTGAAGAGGACCTACTTCCGGTGACGTAACATGCGCACGACCAAAGTTTGTCCCATGACGATAGTCAGGGACACACTTTGAATCGTGAAATGTGTTTCTCTTTCCTCTCTATATCTCGTTGCGCGCTTGAAAACTATTATCTCATAACCTAATGTCTTTTTCATGCTTCCTTTGCCCGAATTCCCTCTGCTGTATTTCCAAATTTCGTGGATTGGATCTTATCAGTAAATTCGATAATTTTCGGGTTCTTTTCATAGCGAATAAAAGTCAAATTTTATCTCGCGACCTTTATTATTATTATTATTATTATTATTATTATTATTATTATTATTATTATTATTATTATTATTATTATTATTATTATTATTATTATTATT